>JAJOZX010009830.1:0-148325 GCA_023014485.1 Bathynomus jamesi | reverse complement strand
CATGTAGGCGTATTCATGCTAGGCCCTATAGGAAACCAAATCCTCCTGCTTTGCCAGAGGAGAGTTACTCTCAACAGACCCTTTGAGACTGTAGGCATTGACTATACAGGAGCATTGACTGTAGGGGTGGTTGACACTGAACAAAAAATGTACATTGTACTGTTTACATGTGCTGCCTCACGAGCTGTTTATCTGGATGTTGTGGAGGACCTTACAGCAGAATCTTTTGTTGCTGTCTTTAAGAGATTCTGTGCACGACATTCAGTACCAAAGACAGTTTGGACTGACAATGCTACATATTTCAAGGCTAGTGAACAAGTCATCCACGACTTGTTAAGCGATGAACTCGCACAATTATATATACAAAATTCAAACATAAAGTGGAAGTATATTCCGGTTGCCTCTCCTTGGTATGGTTCTATCTGGGAGAGGAATATACAAACAGTAAAGAATTGCTTGAAGAAAGCAATTGGTAAAAAACAGATACACTTATTTGAGTTGCTCACTCTCCTGGCTGAGATTGAGAACATCATCAACAATAGACCACTCACTTATGTGAGTGACAACATTAATGACCCGGAACCATTAACTCCAAATCATTTAATTCGGGGAGAACAAGTTAGTCTCCTGCCGGACTACAATATAGACTCTTCAGAAGACCCAAACTGGACTCAACGACATGATGAGCTCCAGACTAAGTTACAACATTTAACTAGAGTTAAAGCTCATTTCATTAAACAGTGGAAAACTGAGTACTTGATGGGTTTAAGGGAGAGACATAAACAAATGACTAAGAAGGATTGGTCTGACACAATTAAGGTAGGGGACCTTGTTCTCATACATGACAGTACTCCAAGACAATACTGGCCTCTGGCTAGAGTTTCAGAACTCAGACCAGGGGCAGACGGGGTAACAAGAGTGGTCAAATTAAGGACTTCAACGGGTGACTGTACAGTTTTGCCAGATCTACAGATATATCTGTAGATCTACAGATTTTATGAAGCAATTCAGATTTTCAGATTTTTTCAATAATTTATGCATAATCTACAGATTTTTAATCCAGCAAGCAGTCATTATTATTTACTTCCAAAATTTACAACAAGGAAATATTAGGCCTACAGTCTCAATCAATAGGACACAAATGTTCTCGGTATTCAGTTTCAGAAGTCGAGTCGACTCGCTTCTGACTACGATATACATGCCGATTAAATCATTTAATCGGCGCTGATTGGTTGATATTCCCTCTACGTCATGGTAGCATGGAATGTTTTTGTTTTTGTTGAAAAAAATGATATTTATGTTTAAATCTAAAAAGGATTTTTTTTTGTTTCATTTATGTGTATGAATTAAAAAAGTATTCCGGTGTTCTTATAGTTATTACAGCAATAACCAAAAGGTATTTGCTTTGTCACAAAGTTTCGGAATTCAATTTGTTTACTTTCATTTACTTTACTTTTTTTTATGTTAAAGTGCCATATTTATATAAGTTTATAAAAATAAAGAAAATATTATACAAGATTTTATCATTGATAATACCTTAAGACAGTAAATTAAATAAAAATATGTCAAAATTATTATTTAGATAAATATTATAAATCTACAGATTTCTACAGATTTTTTAATCAGATTTATCAGATTTTTAAAAATTCCATCTGGCAACACTGGTGACACAACAAGAGACATTTCTCTTTTGTACCCTTTAGAGTCTGGACCCAAAACAATGGACTTTGGAGAACCTTCTCCACTGACAGTAACAACTGGAGACACTGAACTTCCAGTAACTATTCCTTTGACAGTAGGAGTGGTAACGCATCCTACTACAACATTGACAGACACAAGACCTCAGCGACAAACAGCATTAAAGGCGCGACTATTTTTACAACAAAAAATAGATGCTGGGGAATTGTAATTTTATCTTCTAACTTTCACTTTTTCTTTTCTTATGGTAAAGACCATAGACAGTTTCATCCTATGGATGTATATTTTCTCTTCTAATTAAATGCTACACCTTCTCCATGAGAAGTGAGGATAGGCACTGTTAATCAGATTAACAGGCATTTACAGTCAAATAGTTAGCTAGTCTACACTCAGACATAAAAATTGGTGACAATGACACCAAAATTTTTATCTCCCGGGGCCCCCAGTATATGGAAAACTGATGAGTGGGTAGTTGGGAGGTAACGAAAATGGTTCACTGAGTAGGTAGGTAGTTAATCTAACAATTATTAAATTCCTTTTATGTCAATAACTGGGTGGATGAAACCAATTGGTTGCTCACCAGAGTTATTCTCCACACTAGTATTTATATACTGTGTGACAAGAGCGTGCTCGGTAATAGATATACATTACCGATAAACCAACCGAGGGAAAAACCAACACGACGCTGGTGGAAAAAGCCCCGCGAAAAGGAGAACAAAGGAGAACGAAAACGAGGAACGGGGCGATAAGACGGAACGAGGGAAGGGAGAAGAACAGACAAGAAAATAAGATCCCCACCAGCAAGTACGCTCTTAATAAACAAACAAGACGGGAAAAGGGACTCTCTAATAACTAGCAGTAAGTGACTAATTGTGTTTTTAGCCCAGTTGGATCTTCTAACTTCTAACTTAGAAGACTCATTAAATTAAGCTGGGTCAGACAACTTAGGCCTACATTGTGGCCTAAGACCCAGCATCAACTCATAGCTTAACAAAGGTGAAGGTAGATTGCCCTAACCTAGTTTGGTGAGGAATCCTACTGTGGACCTCAATTTATCTGCTCGCTCTGGACCATTTCCGGAATCTCTAGGCTGACCCCTACAGGGCTAGACTTAATCTACTCTATAGTTAGACTGGAGATATAAGGGGTGGGTTAATTGTGGACCAATTCATACAGAGCATTTTTCACATATATATACACCTTAACTTAATATATACAAGCAATGCTGCATCAATCAGCTTAGTCATCATATCGCCTTGGGACAACAGTGGTTCTTCCTCTTCTAGATTTTCTAACAGTACTTTCTTAGCATCAGGAATGGAATTTGCCTCGAAAAACAACCTCACCCTAGTGGCATAAGCTTCGAAGTCCTCCCAAGAGTCTTCGTAGGGACTTATATGGCCAATCACCGACATGCTAGAACAAAACCGATTTACGCCAAATAACGTGAAGTAGGTTATTTGGTTTAAATTTGATCTAGTTACTCCCCAGTTAGTGCTGAGTAGGAATTAGTGTTAGAGTTAGGGCTGAGTAGGAATTAGTGTTAGAGTTAGGGCTGAGTAGGAATTAGTGTTAGAGTTATGCCGGCGGGACCTAAGCTATAGTACGGTAGCTTACCCACACAAACCAACCAAATCGGACGACCCACTTGGCTACATCCAATTTTCCAAACAACCACTTTAACCCAATAAGCCAAATTTAATCCAGTGAACCAAATTTAATCCAGTGAACCAAATTTAATCCAATGAACCAAATTTAATCCAATGAACCAAATTTAATCCAATGAACCAAATTTAATCCAATGAACCAAATTTAATAGCTTGGGGTTAGTGACCCCACTAAGTTACTAGGTTTCCAAACAACAAACAAAGGCACTTACCGGTGCGTTCAATTAGATATTCTTTAGGGCCTACCATAGATTTCCTGCGTCCCACAAAGCAGTCTACCTAAACTCTTTAACTTTACTAATTTAGAAGCTATAGACATTACCCCTAACTATTATTATTTACTGACAACTTTCTACCCCCATTTGTCACCTTAGAAACATCACCAAATTAAACTTAGCACCGACAATTTAGTCAGATATGAATAACCATGCTCTAGTCCAGCCAAAACCAAACGAACAGCCCGCGTCACTCTGTTTATCCCTTCGTGTTGCCATTCAACTTTCTTTTAGTGATTTTTCCCTTTAGTGACTTTAGACTATATATATATATATATATATATACAGTATATACGTCACCTCATCCATCTAAACCGGGCCACCAGAAATAAACTCTCGCCAGCTCTTTCATTTTTGTTGCACCCATGTGTTCAGCGTGAAGTTCCTTCACTAAATTCGACCTGTCTTCATTCGGAATTATCACTCTGTGGCCCCATAAGAGAGAGCCATTTTGGATCGAGAGTCCAAACTGACGTTGATAAAAAGCTGTAATTCACTCTCAACCTTAGTGGGCCAACCAACTGAGCATTAATGGATGACTAGAGTAGACAGAATAGGGTCTGAGTTTGTCCACTGCTCTATTTGTACTGCAGATACTGGAGTGGATTCCAAAAACTCCACCAAGTGAACCCATTCTGTAGGTATAGATATGCATTCATTTGGATTTTCTAAAGGCAACCTACTTAGAGCATCAGCCGTACCTAGACGTTTGCCTGACCTATGTACTAATTTATAAGCTTGTAGAATCAGCGCCCATCGTTGAATCCTACCTGAGGCCATAACTGGAATATTTTTCTTAGGTGGAAATAAACCTAAAAGAGGCTTATAGTCAATAATTAGTTTGAATTCAGGACCCCATAGATAGAAATGAAATTTTTTTACTACAAATACTAAGGCTAAGACAGTAAGACTTCACGTTCAAGTTATGCATATCGCCTTTCAGTCTCAGTTAGTGTTCTAGAAGCAAAACAGATAGGCCTATTTACACCATCAATGTGGTGAGATAACACTGCCCCAATTCCATAAGAACTGCCATCTGCTGAAACTATGAGAGGAAGTTTAGGATCATAATGCACTAGGAGAGTGGACTTTAGTAGTACGTCCTTGGAAGCCTCAAATGCTTCCTTTTGGGTTTTCTCCCATCTCCACTGTTCCCCAGATCGTAATAGCTCATTTAGGGGTTCAAGGAAAGTCGATGCATTAGGCAAAAATTTCCTATAGAAGTTTAGGAGACCTAAATAAGCTTGTAACTGTGTGATGTTTTGTGGAGGTGGTGCATTTTTTATTGTTTCTAGTTTATCCACCATTGGATGAATGCTTGAGGTATCTATGCGGAACCCTAAATATGAAACCTCATTACTGACCCACGAACACTTTTCTTTCTTTAGCTTAAGCCCGGCATCCCGGAGTCTTTTTAGAACTGTAGTTAATCTAGTTAGTGTTCTTTTTTAGATGAACCTGAAATGAAGACATCATCTAGAAAATAAAGTACCCCCAGAATGTGACCTAGAACTTGGTCCATTGTCCTCTGAAAAATACCCGGAGCCAATGCTATTCCATAGCATAGCCTATTGTACTTATATAGGCTTCGGCGCGTATTTATTATAGTTAGCTCTTTAGAATTTTTATCTAAACTTAGTTGAACATAGGCTTGGGACATATCTAGTTTTGTGAAATATTTACCCCCATCAAGAGAGCTAAATAATTCATCAGGCTCGGGTATAGGGTAGCAATCTAGAAGGACTCTTTATTTGCTGTTAAACGGTAATCCCCATATAACCACTGACTTGTTAGGTTTTAGTACAGGAACTACCGGGGCAGCCCACTTAGCGCGTGTGACTGGTTCGATAATTTTATCTTTGAGCAGCCTGTCATTTTCTAAATCTACCTTCTCCCGCAGTGCATGTGCAATTGAACGAGCCTTACAAAATTTCGGAGTTACATTAGAGTCTACCTCTATACAGACCTGATGGCCTTTTAGTCTGCTTACTTCAGGCAATAGGCATTTTCAAAGAATCAATCCAATCACAGCCTAGTAGAGTTAGGCCCTTGCTCATCCACTACTAAAAGAGTTAAAGGATGAGACAAAGTTTTCTTGTTGAGTATAACTGTGATGGATGTTTCTCCACAAATAGGTATTTGTATGTCCCCATATTTTTTTAGTATTGTTTTGGATGCATATAGTTTAGGTGCATTTATGGAAGTTTTGTCAAAAACTGTTGGACATGACAGTTCGGGCAGCACCTGTATCTGGTTCTAGAGGAACTGTAATTCCATTTAGGCCTACCTCTACAATATATGGACCTGTATTATCACCACTTTGCTGCTCATAAAACAGGTACTCCACTCCAATGTTCGAAGTATTTCCCTTTTGAAGATTTACACTAGAAATGTTATTATTAGAATTTTCACCCCTTGTTTTCTTTGAAGAACAAACTTTAGCTATGTGGCCTATTTTATTACAGTTTCGGCAAACTGCTTCTTTAAAAGGACTTATTTTTTATTTTATTGGGTTTAGAATCCTAGCTGAGCCGTGAACGGCCAAGCTCTGAAGGGCCAGTTTAACCTACAGCCCAAGTTAAGCTAGACTAAAAACGTACGGACTTGGAGGTCCTATTAGGTCCTACCTCACGGTTGCTGACTCGATGTGGGCCTACCGTAGACCTCAGTTGCATAAAATTAAGATAAAAAACAAAAGGGGCACTATTTATGGTCTTCTTTCTAAACCTTGCAACAAGAAGACAACCTGTACCATTGCATGATGGAACAATCTTGTATCTAAACAACCAAACTGAATTGCAAGAGCGCTCTCTATAAGACCACGCCCTGTAAGTGCCGCATTCAACAAACAAGTAGGCAGGATGAGCAGTGCCCCCAAAAAATGATGCCACAAGAGTGCCCAAACAATGATGCCACAAGAGCCCAAACATGCTAGCTCTAAATTAAGTGAATTTTTCACTAACCTTACAATTATGAGATGGATATATATATATATATATACACCTTAACTTAATATATACAAGCAATACTGCATCAATCAGCTTAGTCATCATATTGCCTTGGGACAACAACGGCTCTTTCTCTTCTAGATTTTCTAACAGGATAGTCCTTCCAATTGTGTTTTCTACACCCAGTTCATGGCTTGGAAGTCTTTTCCTCCTGTTTAGCGTTTGAATTAGTAGGTTTAGTCGTATTTGCCGCGTACCTTTTATTTGTTTGTCTAGTAGCCTCATTAGGTCTGCCTGGCCTAGAAGATTTAAAGCTATTTAAGTGTTGGGCTCTACTTCTGTGACTGCCAAAAGCTCTAACATCTTTAGCAGCTGCTTCCCCTAACCGCAGCTATTTCTACAGCCTGACTGAAAGTTAGGTCCTGTATAGCTAATAGGGCGCTCTGGGTAGACTCCTCTTTGAGACCCATTACAAACCTATCTCTTAGCATTTCGTCTAATTTGTCCCCAAATTTACAAATACGGCTATGGGCTTTTATACCTGCAACAAACTCTGCAATGCTTTCATTCACAGTCTGATGCCTCGAATAAAATTTGACGTTCATAGATGGAAACTACTCGGGGTTTGTAGTGATCGGTTATGGCCTGTACCAATTCACTATAGGTGCAAGTTTCCGGTGTTTTAGGAGCAACTAGATCCATAACTAAGCCAAACGTTTTAGGGCCTATTGTAGTTAAAAAGGTAGGTACTTTCTTAGCATCAGGAATGGAATTTGCCTCGAAAAACAACCTCACCCTAGTGGCATACGCTTCGAAGTCCTCCCCAGAGTCTTCGTAGGGGCTTATATGACCAATCACCGACATGCTAGAACAAAACCGATTTAGGCCAAATAACGTGAAGTAGGTTAGATAGGGTTTAAATTTGATCTAGTTACTCCCCAGTTAGGACTGAATAGTAAATTGTATTAGAGTTAGGGCTGGGTAGGAATTAGTATTAAAGTTAGGCCGGCGGGACCTAAGCTATAGTACGATAGCTTACCCACACAGACCAACCAAATCGAACGACCCACCTAGGCTAGGCTACATCCAATTTTCCAAACAACCAAATTGAACCCAATAAGACAAATTAAGTACCCATCCTCGTCGCTAAATGTAATAGCGTGGGGTTAGTGACCCTGCCAAGTTATTAGGTTTCTAAACAACAACAAAGGCACTTACCGGTGCTTTGATTTAGATCTTCTTTAGGGCCTAGCATAGATTTCCAGCGTCCTACAAGCCGCCTACCTAACTCTCTCACTTTACTAATTTAGAAGCTGTAGACATTACCCCTACCCTTATATACTAATTGACAATTTCCTGCCTACATTCTAACACTTTAGCAACATCACCAAATTAAACTTAGCACAAACGATTTAGTCAGATATGAATAACCATGCTGCTAGTCCAGCCGAAACAAACGAACAGACGCCTTCCGCTGTTCAGGCTGAGTTCAGCCCTTTGTGTTGCCATTCGGCTTTCCTTTAGTGACTTTTCCCTTTAGTGACTTTAGACTATATACATATATATACACACACACGTCACCTCAATAACCAACATGGGTTTCGGTCAGGCAGATCATGCCTATCACAACTAATGGAACACTACAACAACATTATTGATGCACTGGAAAGTAATGAAAACTACGATGTAATATACACAGACTTTGCCAAAGCGTTCGACAAGTGTGACCATGGAATCATAATACATAAACTGAAGTATATGGGAATAACAGGAAAAGTAGGGAAATGGATATATGTATAATTTCCTTAGTGAGCGGCGGCAAGTCGTTACAGTACAAGGAGTATCTTCATCAAAATCGGAGGTCATCAGCTCAGTACCACAAGGAACAGTATTAGCTCCACTACTCTTTATAATCATGCTAACTGACACAGATGAGGACGTTACCAGAGAGAGCACAGTAACATCCTTTGCCGATGACAAAGATCAGTAATAAGAAACCCAGAAGATATAGGATCTCTACAAACAGACATGAATAGAACCTACAAGTGGCCGGAAGACAACATTATGAAGTTTAACACAGAAATTTCAGCTGTTACAGTATGGAAAAAGAGAGGACCTAAAATCCATGGAATATTATACCCCAAATGGACAGGAAATTTAGAGAAATTCTAAAGCAAAAGATTTAGGGGTTGTAATGACTGATGATGCAAAATTTGAAACACAAAATAAGATAGCAGTAAACAGATCAAAGAGAGTAACTGGGCAGATACTGAGAACCTTTAAACGAAGGGATAGGAATATAATGATTCTTCTACTGAAAACACTGATCATACCCAAATTGGAATACTGCTCGGGCCTAACATGCCCATATAAAAAAGAAGGCATTAGACAACTAGAAGGAATTCAGAGAAGCTTCACAGCTAAGATCAAGGGGTTCAAAGAACTAAACTACTGGGAAAGGTTACGCGAATTAAAACTATACTCACTGGAAAGGAGGAGAGAGAGAGACACTATTATTTACACTTGGAAAATAATGGAGAAACTAGTCCCTAATCTTATTCTGAACCTTGTAACTCCCCAAACAACAGTGGAAAGTAGAAAAGAAAGACTGTGTCGTGTTCCCAAATTAAAGGCTAGACAGGGAACATCCTTAACCCTGAAAGAAAATAGTTTTGTTGTGAGAGGACCAAGCTTGTTTAATCAGCTGCCCAAGGACCTAAGGAACACGAGTGGTGTTGCAGTGGACATCTTTAAAAGATGATTAGACGCCTGGCTCAGAACAATCCTCGATGAGCCTGGCGTATCTGGCTATGTGAGGTAGAGAGTACAATGTCGGGGTAATGGCGAATATAGCAGTATATGTCACACTGTCACAGTGCTACCCGCCCGGAGGGCCAAGTTGTACAACGGTCGCGAGCGATAGCGAGCTACCGCTTGTCCTATATACTATTGAGCTAAAATGTGTGTGTGTGCTTGTCCGCTGGTCGGGGTAATGGCGAATATAACAGTATATGGTCACAGTGCTACCCGCCCGGAGGTCCAAGTTGTACAACGGTCGCGAGCGATAGCGAGCTACCGCTTGTCCTATATACTATTAAGCTAAAATGTGTCTGTGTGTTTGTCCGCTTTCTTCGGAGCCGTGCACAAAGTAAACGGCACATCGGAAAATTCTGCAACCACCACCAACTGATAGCCCATGAGCTGCCGATGTGCTCTGTCAAGTTTCCCGGTCCTAGGCCACTCCGCGGCCGAGCACGAGCTATTTAATGTCTATTACAAGTGAATGCAAGTACTTCGAAAACGAAAATGACGAGAGTAAAAGTACATAATAAATAGTTTGGTAGTCCCGATAATACACAAGTACAAAGGGGTGGGGGTAATGGCTTTTTTAGTGTTGTGTGTGGGGTGATGGGGATAATGGCGTTTTTTTTACTTTTGTCGCTTAGCCACTTCTTCCTATGAGGACCTCATGTAATATAATTTTAAATCTACAACCAATAAAAAAAATACATGAAAAAGTGAAAAAAAAAATTATTATTATCCATTCAATTTTAAATCGTATCAGAATATACAGCTAGCTGTGACATCTACTGCTACCTACCCGGAGGACGATAGCGAGCTACCGCTTGTCAAACCTACCTATATTAAGTTAGGCCACGCTTGTTCAAAATTTCATTCACTTGTGAAATCGATGAAAAGCCAGTGAGACTGACGTTTATAAAAGTACCACAGCCATTAAAATTTTGAGCTTCACACGCAAAGCCAGTAATTCCAAGTTTGTAAAGTTGTACTCAAAATGTAAATGGTTCCTGAGCTTAAAGTAAATGTTCTCACTGGCGTAAAAATGTTTTCAAAATCGTTTGTATGAAATATGTTCAAATGCGAACGTGGACCAACTGGGTATAGGCAATCTTTTGTGAAATGCTAAAAAGTTTACAGCTCACCATTATCAGTCATTGGAGTGTTTCATGAGTGACGCTTTTAATTTAGTTCGGTGTGCTCTCTAATTGACTTAACTGATTTAAGCTTTCTTGAATTACTCCATAAGTTAAATCAAATTTGAATGATAACGCTTAAGCATGCGAATAAATTATCTCGTAGTGAACATTTTAAAATACATTGCTACTCTCTGCAAAGAAGACGCGAGCGGTACGCAATAATACACATATGAAAAATATTCGAAGGTTTTGTCCCTAACCTTAAAAATAAATAGAAACAAAGTGGAATGAGAGAAGAGGCGGATTTTGTACTGTCCCAGTTGCGGTGGGACGAGGCCATGAGAACAAGGATGGAAAATACCCTCGGAATACGAGGCCCAAAGCTTTTTAATGCCCTGCCAAAAGAAGTGAGGAACCTCCCGCACACCGACCTGAATAACTTTAAGAACCAGCTGAACAGATTCGTGTGCAAAGTCCCTGACCAGACATGCGTGGCTGGCTGGCTACGAGGGTAGGAGGAGCTCGGAAAGCAATTCCCTTCCTCATCAACTCTCGCAAATGAAGCGGGATACTGCAGAGGGGTCGACCGCAGGTCGATCCTGAACTGTCGTTCAAACTCTCATAAAGTCATAGGCTTGTATTTTTTTTAGGATTAATGTGGTGATAATCAGTTTCTGGTGATATACTTCCAAGTCACGCGAGTATACAGTACTTTTGTACAAGGGTTAGTTCTCACTTCATCCGGTAGGTGAAGAGTACCTATTTTCATGTAGCAGGACAACGCAATAAATAATGGCAAATTGCGTCAGTTTCTTGTTATATTGTATAACACTGGGCAACACGTATTTTATTGAATGATACTGACACTTGATTCTAGGTAATTTGGGTGCGCTGAATACGAATTCAACTCGGTTTGGCTCTATCAGGTCCTGATTCTTGTCGACAGCCTATGTGCCATTTCCAGATTTTTCAAATTAGGACTAAAAATTAAGTCATGTATGGAAAACTGATGAGTGGGTAGTTGGGAGGTAACGAAAATGGTTCACTGAGTAGGTAGGTAGTTAATCTAACAATTATTAAATTCCTTTTATGTCAATAACTGGGTGGAAGAAACCAATTGGTTGCTCACCAGAGTTATTCTCCACACTAGTATTATATACTGTGTGGGAGGAGCGTGCTCGGTAATGGAGATACATTACCGCTCAACCAACCGAGGAATAAACCAAGACAACGCTGGTAGAAGAAGCCCCGCGAAGAGGAGAACAAAGGGAGAACAAAGGGAGAACGAAAACGAAGAACGGGGCGAGAGGACGTACCAGCAAAGTACGCTCTCGAATGAGACAACGGAGAAGGGGAGAGACTGTAATAACTAAAAGTAAGTGACTAATATGAGTTTTAACACCAAACAGTTAAGAACATTAAATTAAGCTGGGTCAAACAAGTTAGGCCTACATTGTGACCTAAGACCCAGCATCAACTCATAGCTTAACAAAGGTGAAGGTAGATTGCCCTAACCTAATCTTGTGAGGAATCCTACTGTGGACCTCAATTTATCTGCCCGCTCTGGACCATTTCCGGAATCTCTAGGCTGACCCCTCTAGGCTAGACTTGATCTACTCTATAGTTAGACTGGAGAAATAAGGGGTGGGTTAATTGTGGACCAATTCAAACAGAGCATTTTTCGCATTGGTGGTCCGTGTGTGGGGAATTTACAAACCTTAACCTTACTTAACAAAAATTGCAGAATTAGGCTAAATGGTCTAGCCTAAGCTAACCTGAGCAAGCCTAATTAGGTCTACAACCTAGGGCCTAACTAGGAAACATTTACATTTAAGGAGTCTCATTCTCTTATAAGCTTAGACCTGAGTGACACACAAGTACTTGGGGGGGATTAAACCAAATTTAAACTTGACTGTTTTGTCTGTTCTCTCTTCTCTGGTAATTTCTTCTTGTCCTCTATTTCATTACGATCCCCAGTTAAACAATTTTGACTTAGACATGGACAGTGCAGAATGAAAAAGTTAAAAAAGAAAAGGGGGGCAAAGTTGGGAGCTGTTACAAAGGCTGTGAACACTTTTAACAATATTACACAACAGGTAAGAAAAATATAGAGTGTGTAATTATTAAATTAGAAATTAAAAAGAAGGAAATAATAGCCATTAATGAGAGTATTTCAGAGTTAGTTGAATCCGAAATGGCTGAAGAACAATTGATAGACCTTTACGCTGATGATGATGATCAGGTAAGCTCAATTGAACAGCAAATAAGGGAACTACGGTCTCGGTTGACTGACTTAACACCAAAAAAAACCTAATTCTGATTTTAATCAAAGTAGGGCTAACCTTCAACAAAATTTAAGTGGCATGCAAAATCCTGAGTCACAAGAATTGAGGGCTCAGTTACCCATTTGCTAGTACCAACATTTGAAGGGGACACGGTACAATTCCCATCTTTCATTGACAAATTTGAGAATTTAATAGGTAATAAACCTTATATTTCAACTGTTGAAAAGTTTAGTTACTTAACTAGTTCCCTTAAAGGCCCAGCCTATAACCTAATAGCCTATTTACCAGCCGTAGGGGATTCATATGAAGTAGCTATTGATCTTTTAAAACGTAATTACATTAATAAAGATATGATTGTATATGAATTATCTCAACAAATTTTGAATTTGCACCCATAAAAGATAACCATAGAGATATGGAAATTTTTTATACAAAATTAGAAGCTATTATAGGACAACTGGTTAGCAATGAGATAGATATTAAAACTTCATCTTGGCTTATACAAAGCATAGTACTTAGGTGCCTTCCTTCGAGGGTTAAAGATAATTTAATTCTAAAGACGGGAGAAAATTATCCTAATTTAGAACAAATAAGAGAAAACTTCCCCAATATCCTAATTAATTACAACTTGAGAGATTTTCCAACACATAAGACCCAGACTATGGATAAACCAAAGACTGTTCCCAGAGACCAACTAGCTACAGCTAAACAGACAAAACTTGATACTGGAGAATCAAATGTGACCAACTATAATACACGAACACCTACATTACAGAACTTTAATGTAACTGCTGCCTCAACTTACACCACATTGCAAATTTTGTGCAAGTAATGAACACAGTAGTACTGGGTGTGACAAATATTCAGACTTTAACCAAAGGGCTAAAAGATGTGAACAGTTGAACCTGTGTAAAAAGTGTACTGGCCAGGGACATTATAAGAAAGACTGTAAATCTAGGTTAAGATTCAAGTGTAAGTTTTGTAAAAGTTTACGACATGTCTCATCAATGTGTGATTCACCAAAGTGTCCAAACAATAGTACTCAAACTCAAAAGATACCTCCCCCAAACAAAGGTAATCAAGAAAATGCCACTTTCATGGGACATTCTGCTTGTTCAAACAATGTAACAAGAAACACTGAGATTTTTTACCAACTATTACTTTGGACTTAGTGAATAGTGAGGGTAGTACCACTCCAGTGAGATGTCTTATAGACTGTTGTTCTCAACAAACATTTGTTTCAAAAAATGTAGTTAATAAATTGGGTTTGACACCAAACCCGAATGAACAAAACCTCAATATTACGTCCTTTGTTAAGGATAACTCGGACAAAAATAGCTATAAGACAATTGACCTGGAACTACATTTAGAAAGTAAATTCAAGAAAATTGAAGCAGTTATTATTTCTAAAGTAGGACAAAACAAACTGGTTATACCCAAACTAGAACAAACCATAAATCATTTGAAAAAACACTACAAAATAGCTGATAGACATATCACTAACAACACAATAGCTAACATTGAAATGCTAATAGGGGCAGATTATATTAATCTTATTCATAAGGGCATAGTAGAGATAGGTAATGGTATAGCTATTCAGACTCCATCAGGGATAGCCCCTTTGGGTGACCTATCAGATTACAACCTAGACCTAAACCAAAACAGTTCATGACCAACAAATACTATGTGCCTCAACTCAGTCCTACATAACACCTGTAAGAATAGCAATACTTTGAATAATATTATCTCAACTGAGAACATTAATTCATCATTATCAAATGAAACTTTGGATGAGGCAATTCAAACTTTATGGTTGCTAGAATCTGTGGGTATACATGACACAAATCAAACTTCAGAAGATCAGTTAATGGTAGAAAGATTTGAAGACACTATTCAGTGCAAAGACAATAGTTATTTTATTGAGTTACCTTGGAAAATAAATTGTCCAACTTTAAGAGACAATCTCAAAGTAGCTAAAGGACATTTATATAAAGTAATGAAAAAACTCAAACAAGATAATAATGTAAAAATATATAATAATGTCTTCAAAGAACAGCTACAGAAAGGCTTCATTGAAGAAGTAACAAATAACCCTTTTAAAAAAGATGGTTGTCATTATTTAACCCACAGGGGGGTTTATCGACAAGATGCCCCAACAACAAAACTCAGAGTAGTATATAACTGTAGCCTCAAAGACAGTGATAAACACAGTTTGAATGATTGCTTGATTGAGGGTCCTAATCTCATTTCTGACCTTGTGAAGATCTTACTGAGGTTCAGGTTAGACAAATATGCTGTACAAAGTGACATTTCAAAGGCATTTTTGAGAATAAATCTTAAAAATGAATATGATAAGAACCAACTTAGGTTCTTATGGTTCAAGGATCCATTTGATTTGAATAAAGGGTTCATAACCTATAGATTTAATGTTGCGTTGTTTGGAGCCAATTGCTCACCTAGCCTATTAGCATTGACAATTAGACATCATTTAAACCAGTTTAATAACTCTAACATTGAACTTCCTTAAGGAACATTTTTACGTAGACAATCTAATAGGCTCAACGACAACAAAATCTGAATTATCTGAAGTCTATGAACACTCTCAAAACATTATGCAACAAGGTAACTTTGAACTTAGAGAGTGGATTTCAAATGATGAGGATTTAAACAAAAAGATTTTAAAGGATAATAATGGTCTTACTGAGCCATCAGACAGAGTTAAAACTTTAGGTATGAACTGGTATTTGGATGCAACTTCTAACAGTCATGATTCAATCTGTACTAAAGGTTTTAAACTTGATGAGGAAGCAAATACTAAAAGACAAATATTATCAGAGGCTTCCAAAATTTTTGATCCCATGGGTCTATTCCTGCCTTCAACAATAAAATCAAAGATTCTCCTCCAAGAAATTTGGAAGACAAATGTTGGGTGGGATGATCCAATAACAAATGAAAATCAAAAATCTTGGAAGAAGTTAGCTACTGATTTAACCAAAGTGCAGAACATTAAAATTCAAAGGTGCTGTGGGTTTAGGGATAAGCCCCAGAGACTTCATGTGTTTGCTGATGCAAGCACACAAGCTTATGGGTGCTGTGCGTATCTTGTAAGCCCTACAGAAAGTCACCTAATTTATGCAAAAGGGAAAGTTGCACCTCTCAAACCTACCCGAACCATACCTCAATTGGAACTATTGGCTGCTACATTAGCCATTAAAACCATTTCATTGCTTAAGGATGCTTACTATGATGTGTTTATAACTCAGATCCACATCTGGCTTGACAGTCAGATTTGTCTTGCCTGGATACGGAATGATAGCATTAATAGTAAGAATATCTTTGTAAGAAATAGGCTAAAAGAAATAGCTGACGCTAATGAAAGCCTACAAGTAAACTTTCACTATGTTCCAACTAAACAGAATCCAGCAGACTTTCTGACCAGAGGTTTATCCTACAAGTTGTTGAAGTCAAACAAAACTTGGTTTATGGGACCCAAGTGGCTCTGTAATACAGACCAATGGCCTGTGGAACAAGTTAACTTGACATTAAATTTAATCTTCAAATGAAAAGGTTGAACCAATCACTAATTGTGAACAGTATTCTGATTTCAACAAACTTGTCAGGGTGATAGCCTACTGTTTGAGGTTTGCTCACAACTGTTTAGCTACAATTAACAAACAGCTAAATAAAAATAATCATAATTATACAGAAGTTGCAACCCAATACTGGATAGGCCAAGCACAACAAAAAGAGTACAATAAAGAGTTAGAATTCTTAACTAATGGGAAACAAACAAAAGAACCTGTACCATCAGTAGTTGTGGATCTAAACTTGTTCAGAGATGAGGAAGGCCTTCTAAGGTGTAAAGGGAGATTAGACAAATCAAAACTGTCATACAAAAGCAAAAATCCAATCCTTTTACCTAGATTTAGCTATTTGACAACATTAATCATCAGAAAACCACACAATGATGTATATCATATGGGGGTACCACAGACACTAACTACATTAAGAAAAACTTATTGGATACCCAAGGGAAGGATCACTGTTAAAACAGTCCTGAGTGAGTGTGTCACATGTAGGCGTATTCATGCTAGGCCCTATAGGAAACCAAATCCTCCTGTTTTGCCAGAGGAGAGAGTTACTCTCAACAGACCCTTTGAGACTGTAGGCATTGACTATACAGGAGCATTGACTGTAGGGGTGGGTGACACTGAACAAAAAATGTACATTGTACTGTTTACATGCGCTGCCTCACGAGCTGTTTATTTGGATGTTGTGGAGGACCTTACAGCAGAATCTTTTGTTGCTGTCTTTAAGAGATTCTGTGCACGACATTCAGTACCAAAGACAGTTTGGACTGACAATGCTACATATTTCAAAGCTGGTGAACAAGTCATCCACGACTTGTTAAGCAATGAAATCACACAATTATATATACAAAATACAAACATAAAGTGGAAGTATATTCCGGTTGCCTCTCCTTGGTATGGTTCTATCTGGGAGAGGAATATACAAACAGTAAAGAATTGCTTGAAGAAAGCAATTGGCAAAAAACAGATACACTTATTTGGGTTACTCACTCTCCTGGCTGAGATTGAGAACATCATTAACAATAGACCACTCACTTATGTGAGTGACAACATTAATGACCCAGAACCATTAACTCCAAATCATTTGATTAGGGGAGAACAAGTTAGTCTCCTGCCGGACTACAATATAGACTCTTCAGAAGACCCAAACTGGACTCAACGACATGATGAGCTCCAGACTAAGTTACAACATTTAACTAGAGTTAAAGCTCATTTCATTAAATAGTGGAAAACTGAGTACTTGATGGGTCTAAGGGAGAGACATAAACAAATGACTAAGAAGGATTGGTCTGACACAATTAAGGTAGGGGACCTTGTTCTCATACATGACAGTACTCCAAGACAATACTGGCCTCTGGCTAGAGTTTCAGAACTCAGACCAGGGGCAGATGGGGTAACAAGAGTGGTCAAATTAAGGACTTCAACGGGTGACACAACAAGAGACATTTCTCTTTTGTACCCTTTAGAGTCTGGACCCAAAACAATGGACTTTGGAGAACCTTCTCCACTGACAGTAACAACTGGAGACACTGAACTTCCAGTAACTATTCCTTTGACAGTAGGAGTGGTAACGCATCCTACTACAACATTGACAGACACAAGACCTCAGTGACAAACAGCATTAAAGGCGCGACTATTTTTACAATAAAAAATAGATGCTGGGGAATTGTAATTTTATCTTCTAACTTTCATTTTTCTTTTCTTATGGTAAAGACCATAGACAGTTTCATCCTATGGATGTATATTTTCTCTTCTAATTAAATGCTACACCTTCTCCATGAGAAGGTGAGGATAGGCACTGTTAATCAGATTAACAGGCATTTACAGTTAAATAGTTAGCTAGTCTACACTCAGACAAAAATTGGTGACAATGACACCAAAATTTTTATCTCCCGGGGCCCCCAGTATATGGAAAACTGATGAGTGGGTAGTTGGGAGGTAACGAAAATGGTTCACTGAGTAGGTAGGTAGTTAATCTAACAATTATTAAATTCCTTTTATGTCAATAACTGGGTGGAAGAAACCAATTGGTTGCTCACCAGAGTTATTCTCCACACTAGTATTTATATACTGTGTGGGAGGAGCGTGCTCGGTAATGGAGATACATTACCGCTCAACCAACCGAGGAATAAACCAAGACAACGCTGGTAGAAGAAGCCCCGCGAAGAGGAGAACAAAGGGAGAACAAAGGGAGAACGAAAACGAAGAACGGGGCGAGAGGACGTACCAGCAAAGTACGCTCTCGAATGAGACAACCGGAGAAGGGAGAGACTGTAATAACTAAAAGTAAGTGACTAATATGAGTTTTAACACCAAACAGTTAAGATCATTAAATTAAGCTGGGTCAAACAAGTTAGGCCTACATTGTGACCTAAGACCCAGCATCAACTCATAGCTTAACAAAGGTGAAGGTAGATTGCCCTAACCTAATCTTGTGAGGAATCCTACTGTGGACCTCAATTTATCTGCCCGCTCTGGACCATTTCCGGAATCTCTAGGCTGACCCCTCTAGGCTAGACTTGATCTACTCTATAGTTAGACTGGAGATATAAGGGGTGGGTTAATTGTGGACCAATTCATACAGAGCATTTTTCGCACATGTGTTAAATTTTTTTTTCAAGTTTCATGAATACAAGCAGTTCAAACTACAGTAAAATTACATTATAACGATAGAAATGACTTAAAATAAAAAAACAAACAGATATGAAGCTTTCACTGTACTGTGGCAAAAATTTTCTTTTGTAAGACTTTCTAGCGTATTTGCTTGTTGATGGCAGGTCTCTTTTCAAGCACCAGCAGTAATCAGCCATCATGTGGAATCCCAGCGGCCTTGGTACCGTTCCTCCATAATTTTTATATCTTGGTGGAATCTCTCCCCTTGTTCGTCACTTACATCACCTAAATTACTTGGAAATTGGTCAAGATGGCTATTCAAAAAATGCATTTTTATGCTCATATTGCAACCTAACTCTTTGTAGTCCCTTAAAAGTTTTTTTACGATTTCTTCGTATCGAGCCGTATAGATTGCCATTATGCAACAACACACACTTAAGACTTCTTTTCAAACTGTCTAAAAACAAGCGCCAATCATTTGCATCGTAAGACAACCCCCATCTTCTTTAACAAACCAACTATGTCGCAGCAATATACTAAACTATCCTCTGTTCTAAAATATTTAACAAGTTCTTCTTCTCTTTTTCTGTAAAATGAAATGTATGTGTTTGAAGTAAGCAAGTTTTTCTCTTTAAGTCTTGAAGCTAAAATTTCCGCAGCCTTTTTTGGCAAATTTAGATCCCTTACAAGATCATTCAACTCGGCCTGGTTAAACTTTTGCGGATCGTTTTGACTTTCAAATACGCTGAGGTCAAAATCGGTGTCTGACTCCTCAAAGTGCATAACAATATTTTCAGGAACATCTTCAACTAATTCTTGAGTTGGCAGACCCTTAAATTTTGGAATGGGGATCTCATTTGAATGTAGCACAGGTCGTATCGCGGTGTCGAAATTTGGGTACTCGATACAATGTTTATTTTTCTTAGTGAAGCCCGAAGTCTTGACAAAGCAAAGGTAGCAATCGGTCTCGTGGTTAGTAGGCTCTCGCCACACCTGATATGGAAAAAAAATTGTAAAGCGTTAACAAAAGCGACGAGAGACTTGTTTTTATGAATTTTATCAAAAGTTATCACCCAAACATTTAACATTTCTATGTGTTTCAACCTTATGCAATATTTGAGATTCTTATAAACATTTTCTGTAAATTTTTGTTTATGTACCTAAGTTACAATTACATTTAGGTAAGTTACAGTATACTAGTGATTAAATTACGTAGTTTTATGAAATCATAAACTTACCATCGGAACTCCAAAAGGTATTTTTGAATCCGAACCCTTCGTCCAATGTCGCAGTCTTTCAATGCATATAGTGCAGGCTTTATGTGGAGCCCACGATTTATCTTGGTCCCCCAGTTTTATGCCAAAATAAGCTAAGTAAGCTCTTTTTACGAAGTCAGTTATATTTGCTCGTTGATGTGGAAGTGTAAAATTTCCACATATATAACAGAAGGAATCAGGGTTGTTTTTGCATTTGAACTTTCTAGTGCTTGATGACATATTGCTTGATTGTTCTGCCAATTTGTAAAGGTATTTAAAGCCCTTAATTCATATAAATTTAAGAAAATCTGAAATATAAACACAAAAATTAGTTTAAATAGGTACTTATTATGAAATAGGTACTTACAATCTATGAAATTAAACTAGAAACACGGATGAGTAGGTACAATATAAATTACGTCTAATTAAATCAACTATATTAAATCACGATGACAAAATTACTCACTAAATCATATGCCAATTCAAAATTATGTTAATGCCCAAACTTAATTAACTAACTCAACTGACTGACTGACTGACTGACTGATTGAATTGACTGATTAACTCTGGAAACGAGTCGCTTTTATATATTTTAGTTGTCCCTCTAGAATACTCTACAGAGAACAGGAACGCTCGAGAAAATTTTAGAATTCTATGATATTTTTAGCTTAATTTACTAATATTAAAATGGGTTAAAAATGACAAAATTAAAAATATTTTTAGGGTGTTACATATAAAAATATACATAATACAACAATACCATAACAATAGGTACAAATACCTAGATAAAAACCTAGTTGCATAATGTGTAACTGCAAAAAGACAGCGAGTATTGAGAAAATAACCTTTTTATGAATACGACGAAAGAGGAGGGGTGTTGAGCAAAATCAGGACCTGATAGAGCAAAACCGAGTAAAAATTCGTGCTCAGCGCACCCAAATTACCTAGAACTAACTGTCAAATCTAATTCAATAGACAAAAAGTTGAAATTTGTTCCCCAGTGTAATCTTTGATTTAACTCAAGAGGATTCGAACCCAGGACCTCTTGAATATAAGCTGCGGGCCATGACACTGCTACGCCAACATAAAATATAACTCAACTGACGCATATTTAAACACCTGAGGGAACACCCACCACTTTTTGTGACCAGAAGAATTTTTTTCGTGTTCGCCCCCTTGCATTCGAACCAATGAGAGAATTTAATTAAAATCTCTAGTATCATACTGGCATTTACATTGTAGCGTAGTGGCAGCGCCTGCAACTTCTGATCAAAACATCCCCGACTAGAATCCTGGTAAGGCAAATCTTATATATATGTAATGTGTGCGCGCGCGCCGAAAATTTACGCTACAACTGAACTACGACAGGATAAGTGTTAATACAACTTGAGTATTTAATCGCCCGAGGAAACTACTTTCACGCCCAAGTTGTATTAACTTTTCTCTTGTAGTTCAGTGGCAGCACCCACAAATTGTAATAAAGATGTCCTGGATTCGAGTGATCATTACGTGATATTCTAATATTACACACACACACACACACACACACACACACACACGTGTTTTATCGAGTGTCCAGTGTTACCATTTGAATAAGTGGTTTTCGTTGAAGTGTCTTTAAAAAAAAATAGTGTTTGATGCATTCTTAACTAAATTACTTCGTGTTACTAATCATTCATTAACGAATATATTTCATTTATTGACTTTATTCATTATATTATTTGATTAAACCAAGGCTAGTGCACGTGGCTTGCCTTGTTTGTTTCCCGAATCTATTACTAACCGAGGTTTCATAAGGTTGAAATTCCCTTGGTTTGCCTTTTTTGTTTTCAAATCTATCTGAAAACGTGCTTTCCTAAGGTTCATTTTCCTTTCCTTCAGGGGATCAAGTAGAGTGTGGTCACCCACCGTGGGAAAAAGGAAAAACGGAAAGAAAACAGTCGGTCGAATAGCGGACAGATAAATTTTAGTAATACTTTTTCATTTACAGAGTTTTCGTCGGTAGCTTAATTATATATTCATTTAGTATAAATTTGTGTTAACAAGAACCTGTTTCTGCGCTTCAGGAACATTTTTGCGGGTTTGCGCAGGTGACGGCACAATAAGCACGCGATAGACCTACGTTGTAATTTATTAATTTCCAAACGCTCGTTTTTTTTTTTAACTAATTAAGAGCATGGCACCCCCATCAAGTACTTGCAGTCGCTGTGAAGAGAAATTTGCCGTTTACTCGTTTACAATGGCTAATAATAATGAACAGTTAGTTTGCAGGTGGTGCTCAAGCATGAAAGTCCTGAGGAACGAGTTAGAACGTGAGAGGGAGGCCAGAGTGAGGTTTGAAGAAAGCGTGATGCTCCTGACGGCAAAATTAAAATCCCTTGAGACTCCAGTTACGACCCCTCCTGTCTCAGTTTCTACTAATAATCTTCTATACTATAATAAGAGAGCTGTCCGTCCGTCCGTCCGTCCGTCACACTTTCAGAAATTGTGAGAAAAAAATTCAGAAATTGTATTACGGGCGGCAATGTGAAGCTCGAAGATTTTCATGACTGTGTTCTTTTCTGTAGTTTAGCCTATCTGTTTGTCTGTTTGTGAACTTTATCCCGGGCAGTAATGGGGGAAGGGTGGGGGTAATGGCGGAGGGGGTTAGCCCCCAAGTTGCATGAATGGGGGTGAGGAGGTTTTGGGAGATACCAGATTCAGAAATGTTGACACAATGTGAAGCTCAAAATTTTCACGGCTGCGTTCTTTTCTGTAGTTTAGCCTGTCTAACCGTCAGCGAAGCGACGGGAACTGTACTAGTATAAATAGTACAAATAGCCCTCTCTCTTCCCCTAGTTCCCAACCCCCCTTCGTTCGAGTGCGTAATGGAGCCCCATTGAGGAAACCTAAGACTTGTCTACCGGTAATAACAAACAATAAGTTTTCTGTTTTAGGTTTCGAAGATGCTGATGAACCGGAAATACGACTCGTTGGCGATTCCATTGTTCGGGGGCAGCTCGAGGAATTCTGTGAGAGAAACCCTTGTCGTAGGCGCCGTTACTGCTACCCTGGTGCAAGGGTGGAGGATATAACTAATAGTGTTGACCATTTTACAGACGGTACCTCTGAGGACACAACGTATGTTATTCATGCCGGTACTAATAACGTTTTAAATTGTAGATCGGAAGAACTGCTGGCTAGGTACAGGGACTTACGAGAGCGACTAAAGGAAAAAACTAATAAGATTGTTTTAACAGGTATACTTCCTCGAATTATCCAACGTAGCGATTTCTACAGCAAGGCGACCTATATCAACAATAACCTAAAGTCTCTTTGCCAACAGGAAGGAGTGCATTTTGCGAATTTTTGGAACAGTTTTTACGGCAGGAGGGACTTGTTCCTCGGAGTTGGACTTCATCTTAATGACGTTGGAGCTGCGCGTTTAGGAAGACTATTTCATAATACTGTCTCTTCTTTCAGGCTGCCGTAACTCGAACGGTCCCAGCGTAATTTCCACAAATTTCCCCTGCGCTCGCGAAGGTGTCGCAATTACAAACAATTTGAAGGTTCTATCCTTAAATGCTCGTAGCCTACGAAATAAAATAAACGAATTTTTCTTTAATTGCTTGTAATGACTATGATTTAATTGCGATAAATGAATCATGGCTTAGCATTGAAACACGTGACTTTGTAGGGGAGTATCAAATTAGAGGTTATAGACTTTTTGTTAAAAACAGAATAGGTAGGCGAGGAGGCGGTGTTATGTTGTATATCAAAGATAATATTGGTACGTTATAGAAGTAAAGCAAACAATTCCAGAACCGATAGATTCGACTATAGCAGAACTTAAATTGAACGATTTCAAACTTCTTGTTGCGGTTATATATAGGCCCCCTAATCAAACAGCTGATACGGACGAAGCGTTATATCGTGAACTAAAGAGAATAATAGGTAGTGAGCAGGCTTTAGTTATGGGTGACTTTAATTGCGCCAACGTGAATTACGATACAATGCAGGGAGACGCGGAAGATAATCGTTTAGTGAATTTTCTCGAGGATAGCTTTCTTATTCAAAAGGTTGGGGAACCTATGAGGTTGGACAGTATTTTAGATTTAGTAATAACTACGGATGATAGGCTAATCACTGATCTTTAAGTAATAGAACCGTTAAGCAATAACGATCACAATATGGTAGAGTTTGTCCTCTCAGTAAGTCACTCGAAACCAGCTAACTCCACTAAAATTCCTAACTTCCAGCACCCAGACTTTTGTAAATTTCGAAATAAATTGTCACACGTCAATTGGGAAAACGTAATGGGGATCTCCAACGCAAAACTAATGTGGGAATCGTTTGAAACAGTATTTAGGACTATAAATGAAGAATGTGTACCGTACAAAATTAAGCGTGCGAAAGTAAACAACAAGCCCTTGTGGTTTACTTCTAGAGTAGAGACATTATAGAGAGTAGGGACAGGGCTTATACGCTACAAAAGTGCGATAAAGACAATTTGTTGTTACGAAACAACTACACATCTCTAAGGCATGAAGCGAAAAGCGTAATAAAAAAGTCCAAGCGCGAATAAATCTCCATAGCTCGTGACGGTAAAGAAAACCCCAAGCGATTCTTTCAATACGTCAACAATAGAAATCCAGTAAAAAGTGTCTTGGGGCCGTTGAAAAATATTAACGGAGAGCTAGTTTCTGAAAACAAGGAAATGGCTACCTTGTTAAACGAGTTTTTTACGTCAGTTTTTACTATAGAAGATGTAACGACTATCCCTACGGTCATAGACATAATACCTTTTGATAATGGTAATATTTTGGATAATATTGTGGTTAGTGAAGGGGAGGTAATGCGTTATATTGATTCCATATATCCCATACAACTAAAAGAATTAAAAGATAGCATTGTTGTGCCGCTAACAACGATTTTTAATGCGTATTTCTGAGGGGTGCGTACCAGATAATTTCAAGTTAGCAAACGTAACACCTATCTTTAAGAAAGGCGATAAAGGTGCGGCGGGAAATTATAGGCCAATCAGTTTAACGTCTGTTGTAGGTAAGCTACTGGAATCAATAATTAGGGATCGTATAGTCGAACACTTAGAATTGCATAACTTAGTTAGAAATACGCAGCACGGTTTTAGGCGAAACAAATCTTGCTTAACTAATCTTTTAGAATTTTTTCAAAGCGTGGTTGACGTTTACGATAGTCATCGGGCGGTTGATGTAGTGTATTTAGATTTTCAAAAAGCGTTTGACACCGTACCGCACAAAAGACTCATTGAAAAAACTAAGGCTCATGGAATCAGGGGTGTAGTAATAAATTGGATAGAAGAGTGGTTGCGAGGTAGGAAACAGAGGGTGGTCGTTGATGGAGCGGAGTCGTGTTGGGCTAATGTAGCGAGTGGCGTTCCTCAGGGTTCTGTATTGGGCCCCTTGCTTTTTCTTACAGTATATATATTAACGATTTAGATGTCGGCCTAGTCAGTACAGTTTCAAAGTTTGCAGATGACACGAAGCTGGGTGGTAGGGCGATTAATGACGAAGATAGAGATAAAATCCAGGAAGATCTGAGTAAAATCGTTGATTGGTCAATCACATGGCAAAATTTTACATATAGGTTCGCGTAACGGTCATTTTGCATATAGTATGTCAGGGAAGGAGTTAACAAGCGTAGAGCAGGAAAAAGATTTAGGAGTTATAGTCACTGGTGATTTAAAAGTAGCGAAACAAAGTACAGCAGCGGTCAATAAAGCGAACAAAGTGTTAGGTTTTATAGCTCGGAATTTTGAGTACAAATCGCGCGATATTATAGTTCCTCTTTATAAATCATTAGTTAGATCCCATTTGGAGTACGCGATCCAATTTTGGAATCCGCATATGCAAAAAGATATAAACAAACTCGAAAGAGTTCAAAGACGAGCAACTAAGATGATTCCGTCGCTTAGGTCAAAGTCGTACGAGGATAGGCTTAAGGAGTTAAAATTGACTACACTCGAGACTAGAAGGCTAAGGGGTGATCTAATCCAGGTTTTCAAAATTATGAATGGGTTCGATAACGTAGATAGAGATAGCTTTTTCGAAATATCTCAATATAATAAGACTAGAAATAACGGGTGTAAGTTGACAAGTAGAAGGTTCGAGACAGCAGTTGCCAAAAACGTTTTTACGCATAGAACAGTAAATAGCTGGAATAGTTTGCCGGTAGAAATAATTAGTAGCACGTCTATAAACATGTTTAAAAATCGATTAGATGCATATGTTGATAGATTGGGTATAGTTTAAGGTAGTAAAATTAAGGCTTTGTGGTTCGGAACCCACGTAAAATTGTAGGTCCCCTCCGCCACCACGGAGGACATGCACAATACACAATTACGAACAGTTAGGTAGACCAGCCATGAGTGGATCCTAGGGTCTCTGTTGGTCTGAAACATTATAATATATATATATATATATATGAAAATTATTTCACGAAACCGAATGGTGCTCAAGCGCTTTCGTCTAATGACATCCTCAGAAACACTGAAATAAATAACAAGTTCGAGTCTATATATAGGTTACAAAAAAAATAAAATAGAAAAATAAAAATTGTAGGAGGAGCATACAAATTTCTAAAGAAAAACTACCAGAATTTTAGCATTTTGCCACTCTTGTCTAAATGCGTTCTGAACGAATTCATAACAACAGGATCAAGCGAAAAAAGGCCTTGGCTAATGTTAAAATTATTTGTAAATTGAATAATGGCAGACTCAAGAATATTTCTATTAACTGTTACTTGAGTGAAACAAAATTGAAGCATTATTCCAATCAATACAGTGGGATAACTCTGACAAATGGACGAAAAGGGCACTGGACGACTGTTCCGTTCTAACAAAATATTGATGCTGTTTTAATGTGTGCAAATTCTTTCCCGTCTGTCCACTGTGAAAAGAATCGTATTGTTTACAACCATTTTTATAGTCTTATAGATAATGCCTGAATTATTGGTAGAGCAATTTTTTACTATAATATTTCTCACAATATTGTCATATGAAAATACTACATTAATATCCAAAAGTTTAAGTACATTAGCGATGCCTAAAAAGCCTGGGAAAAATGGTGGTACTAAAATATTGTTCGACAAAGTGCGAGGATTATCATTCACATGATAGAAAGTTCGTTTTGCTTTAAAACAAGATTCCATAAACGCAAGTGGGTAACACAAATCACTTCCAATATTGTTGATTTTTTTCTAATTCGGCATCGATGTATTCCGGACTGGCGATCTTAAAAGCGCGGAGAAACATTGAAGAAAATATAACTTTCTTGATGGGGGTGTCATCTCCGGAGTAAAAGTGTACGTAGGACAAATTGTTTGTTTATTTCGATAAATACTAAACTTAAAACCTGGGCTTTCCCTATTACACGCACATCCAAATTCAGGCATTATCTATAAAATTGGTTGTAAACAATGTGATTCCTTTTACATTGGACAGACGGGAAAGGATTTGCACACGCGTGTAAAACAGCATCAATATTCCGTTAGAACGAAACAGTCGGCCAGTGCTCTTTCCGTCCATTTGTCAGAGTTATCCCACTGTATTGATTGGAATAATGCTTCAATTTTGTTTCGCTCAAGCAACATTGTTAATAGAAATATTCTTGAGTCTGCCATTATTCAATTTACAAGTTAACATTAGCCAAGGCCTTTTTTCGCTTGATCCTGTTGTTTTGAATTCGTTCAGAACAGATTTAGACAAGGGGGGCAAAGTGCTAAAACTGATAGTTTTTCCTTAGAAATTTGATGTAAGTTATAACCTTTGGGTTAACCTTTGGTTAGCTTCCGCCCGAATTGTTCATTCTGACGAAGGTCAAGCTTTTCACTCCACCTTAGATCTACAGTTTAACGTGGAATCCGAACCACGCCCCATCAGCAGCCCAGCGTCTTAACCACTAGGCCACCTAGGGTACCCATTTATCTACCAACCACTTTATTGTGTGGAAGGATGAACGGCTGGGTTTTGCTGCGCGCCGGCTGCCGTCGGGTCTCGGGTCGATGGTTTCGTAGTCAGCGACGCTAACCACTACACCACCGAGGTATATATATATATATATATATAATGTAAACTACAAGGAAAAAGAAAAATTATTCCAAGGCCTTTCGTGTATTGAGAAGTACACCTCGTCATTTTTCTTTTTCCATGTGGATTTACATCATTAATTCATTTATTTCACGTGTTTAATTTCAAAATTCATCATCATATATATATATATATATACACACACACACACACACACACACATATATATATATATATATAGTTAAAAATAAAAGTTGAACTTGTAATGTATAATTTTTGTCCCTTTGCTTTTTTTTTTTTTTTTTTTTTTTACCCGAGTGGGTGAAGAACATTGCCTCTACTCAAATTCACTTCGCTCAGTCGAGATTTGGCCACGTTGCTGTTTGGATGCGTTCGTAGCTTGATTGTTGCTTTCGTTGGAAGGAATTAAGGCGGTCATTTTTGAAGTTGTGAAGAGAATCATTTTAGTTATATTATTTTTAAATGATTGATTGATTCTTTTATTTAAGTTTCGAATGATCTTTTAAGCGGAATTTTATCCGTAATGTCTGATACGGGGATTGAGGAAGAATTAAATGCCGCTGCGTGCTTAGTTGCTTTGAAGGAAAATTTTAGGTGTAGCACGTGGCGGGCTTCTTCTTCTGCCTTAAGACAGTGTGACACGCCTCCTCCCACTTTAATTAAAGCCAGAGACGATTTTTCATCCGCCCACGGCATCGCGGCCCCTTATGTGGTGGGGACCCACACACCGGCGTGCAGCCCAGAACGTGGCATACCCGAAAGTATGGAAGATTTCAGTCCAGATTTCTCCACGCCCTCTCCTTACCAGCCCCCAACACCCCCTACACCGCCTATAGTAGAAGAGCCCACGCATACCTGCCCATTAAGTGGGTGGGAGGGGGTTAGTGTGACCCCGGCAGAACACCTCTCAGAATCGTCAAAAACCTACAGAATAGCCGAATTCCTCGCGAGTTTGAAAAAGAATAAAGAATTACGGTGTAAATCCTTAAGGAACTCCGCAATCTCGGAAACGAGTCGTGATTCCTTTCCACCGTTTTCCAGCGTTTCTGTCGTATCTTTAAGCGAATCCGGTGAAAGCCCCTCGTTAAACGCCGCAAACACCGAATGTGACCCTTTAGTTCTCCCTTCGGCCGAAAGTGTGACGCATTCTGCTACGCAGTTCAACGCGCATATGTTACCTTCCTTGAGCAAATTAGGGCAACTCCTTTACACGCCCGCTAAAGACTTCAAAACTCCTCCGCTCACGTCGTCCCGAGGAATCAGGACTTGTTCAAAACGAAGCTTGAAGGAGTACCACGGTGACGAGGGTCACGTTAGTGCCATAATGAGCGAAGAGAAAAAGGGACATCCCTGTAATTATCCTGGGTGTGATAAAGTGTATGGAAAATCCTCCCATTTGAAAGCGCATCTCAGAAGCCATACAGGTAAGCCTATAAAAAGTACCAAAAAGAGTATAAACCAAGTGATATATAATATATATATATATATACCGCCTCGGTGGTTAGCGTCGCTGACTACGAATCCATCGGCCCCGGGTTTGAGACCCGACGGCAGCCGGCGCGCAGCAAAACCCAGCTGTTCATCCTTCCACACAATAAAGAAAGTGGTTGGTAGATAAATGGGTACCCTAGGTGGCCTAGTGGTTAAGACGCTGGGCTGCTGATGGGGCGTGGTTCGGATTCCACGTTAAACTGTAGGTCTAAGGTGGAGTGAAAAGCTTGACCTTCGTCAGAATGAACAAGTCGGGCGGAAGCTAACCAAAGGTTATATATATATATAATAGCATATTTATTGATTTGGAAAGCAGTTGTTAATCATGTCATTTTTACAAAACTGTATCACTTTACATATCATAAATATGAAGGTTAAATAAGTAACGGGGTAATACGTTTCATTCCTCTCATTATTATCGGGTTTTTTTTTTTAAGAACATTTACTCGTTCAGGAGGCCTTACATGGTACTCACGGGAGGAAGAGGTACTTAGTAAGCCGAAAATTAGGCCTATCCTGAAAGTAACAGGTCGAGAAAGCGGATAAGTTATCCGTAAGACATTGACCGGTTGATAACCTTTTGGCACTATTCATAATGGAGTAGAGCCAAATACTTAAAAAATTTTGACATTTCATCTCAGATGACTTTTGCCCCAACCGCGAATAAAATGAAAGAAAAAAATCCTTTGTAGCCTAAATGCGAAGAAAATTTTGATTTTGAGTTGTACACACCTTATTGTTGTGTGTGAATGGGATCTAAGCCTTTGTAAATCCCAACAGGTGAGAGATCTACAATTTTCAAAATCAGCCCCCACAACTATTTAGTTTAGAGGCGTTAGGAACGCGATAACACCGCAATGCAATATTTATTTGCCCTGCTTTTGTTGAAAGATACGCAGAAAACTTTCAAAATCATACAAAAGCAGTTTGTACGCAATAGATTATTGTGTTTGCGGATAATTTTTTTTATTATTCATTGCTTGCCTTATCTTATGTGTACAATTAATAACTGACCAGTTTTTCTTTAAGTACCCACCTACATACTTCGTTATTTATTAATGCATAGTTATTTAGAAATTATTATCCAACGCCCACACGTTTCAAATATTTGGCCTAGATTTTTCTTATGTAAGCCTATTTTTAAATAATGTAACTACATTTCTTAACTTGTACTTGAAGGTCCAGGTTGGAAAATTGCATTCTTGAAAGTTTAATTTGTTTTTCATAGTATTGATTCATTCAAGCATAGCTGGAATTCGATGGCTATTTTTAATAGGCCTTGATCTTCCTCTGAGGCGTAGGCCTAGTCTCGTAAGATTTTACATAAGCCTAAGCTACAATTGAATGTGAAAAATGCGTTATTTATTAATTTTTACTCCGTTTGGCGAAATCTACGTCAATTAGTGGCAGCGCCTACCACGTGACCTGGCCAGGTGCCGGCCCTTGCTTACCTGAATACGGGATCGATCAGCTGGGAGGCACATTGCAGCCACGCCTACTCTTTGCAGTTCTTTTCGGGTCGGACTGAAGCAGGCTTTTGTAATGCATTTTAAAAGTAGAATGCATTTTTTTTTCCAAGTAATTTGACTGATCTTGACCAGAATGTTAATGTTTAGTGCTCCTCAAAAATGGTTCTCGCATCGTTGAAGAAAATGACTGCGTAAAACCGTGATATCTGCTATTGCATTGCTGTAAAAAAAATTTTTTTTACTGTATTTATTTATTTAAGCATCATTGACGGCGGTTTAAAATTAAAAATAAGATCAAGGCTGAGGTAGCGATTTGTTGTATATAAAACTATACAAAATTAATTTTTATTTTTAAAGTGATGAAATTCATAAATACCTCGGATGATACGATAGCCTTGGAACCTTAGCCCAAATATTATTATTATTATTATTTAATAGTAAACCTTTTTGCCGTAAACGTTGCGATATTTCTTACACTTATTTTAGAGAAGATTTGAACATGATTCGAAACCTATAAATAAATTATTTACTCCATTTTCACGCGTCATTTTCACTGACTTTTACTTGATTCCTACATTCGGTTTTGCGTGATGCATTATTCAACAACATTGGCATTCACGATGCGAGGGAAAGGTCTTCAGTATAAATTTATGCCAACAAAACTGGGAACCGTTGTCTTTTACCCCCCCTTTTTTTTTTTCCCACGAAGATTTATATAGATTCCTTTTGTGACAAACTGCATTCTTTCCCTAACCTTTAAATAACTACTTTTTACATCTAAGTCGTATACGCAGAGCCAAAGTCTTTTAAAAGTCTGCGTAAAAATAAAAGGGCGCTCACTAAAAATATATTTATAGTGTTTATTATGTTTTGGTCCTATACAGTAGATATGTCGGTGTTTAATTCAGTAATTTACGACCTTTTGTGAATATGTAATTCAGATGCCCTTAATTTCGCGATTTTGTTGAAAAGTATAGTTTTAGCTAGCTAATTTGCTGAAAGACATAGCTAGTTCTAGTCTCTCGTCTATTTTGCTGAAACGCGTAGTTCTTGTTTCTTGCCGCCTCTTTCTTTTTGCCTTATAAAATATGGCATATGTGAAAAGTTTATGAATCCTGGCATGTGCGGAGACCCCTATATGAATAATATTGACCAGAGTATGTATTGTACACGCGTTTGGTTCAATTGGACCCATTTAGATTTCATTATTTATACAGTATTATATAGAAACATCTATGGATGGCTTTCTTTTTTTTTTTTCAACGCTTACCATTTTTGACCACGGTAACAAAAAGCTGACGTCATTAAGGTATTTGAAAGCAAACTTTCACACACTGATCTTTGTCTTACCACACCCAAAATCATGGCTTGCATATTTTGTAATTAATTGTACATTGCTAATTGCTTTAGTACGATGACGAATACCAACTTTTTATTTTCATTTTTAAACTTTTCTTTTTGTAACCATTTTGATGCAGTTAAAAGTATTATATATACAGGGTGTCCCATAAGTCCGGTCTCGTTGGAAAATTGATTTTAAATTAAATTTACAAAAGTAATATATTAAAACTAAAACAAATGTTCGAATTGATGTCTTGTTTTGGGGCCGTTTTTTATTGCGGGTAGAATAACGCGTAATGGCTAATATGGAAGCGAGTTATGCTGATGAGGAAAAGGCGGAGGCCTTTCTTTTCATTACGAGTGTAACTCGCTTCCATATCAGCCATTGCGTGTTATTCTACCCGCAACAAAAAAAAGGTTCCAAAACAAGACATCAATCAATTTGAACATTTGAGGGGTCCCGCATCTTAAGGTACCTAAGCGCCAAAATTAAAATTCGTCAGAAATCGCCTCCAAAGTTCAGCAATATTCTGGCAAGAGTATCTCTGTTATTAATTGATCTAGAACGTTCATTTTTGGCTAAATTAGAGTTCTAAGTATGCTAATGAAGATGTTGATGAGTTTTTGGAATAGATTTTCATATTTTATATATATATATATTTTTTTTTAATTTTTGGATTTTCTTATTATGCCGAACTTTAGGTGAACTTTTGGCTGGCGATAGAGGTGAAAAAAGTAGTTCGCTTCATAAGGTTTTCAACCATACTTCCAGTGTCGTAAGGTCATTATAACCCAAACCACGCGATAGAGGAAGGGTGAAAATAGTGATATCCATCAAAAACACGTTTTCGCCTGTGGTGCCGATTAGGTACCTTAAGACGCGCGACCCCTTATTTGTTTTAGTTCTTCTAATGTATTACTTTTGTAAATCTAATTTAAAAATCAATTTTCCTACAAGACCATATTTATGGGACACCCTGTATATAGTTGCTATGTGTCATTGGCGTTTGAAAACATTCATTCATCGTATTTTATAAGTGGGTCCTCTACAGCGATTTTAGTTTACCGTTTAATACTTTTGAGTTGGAGTTGGAAGGACTACTTCACTTCAGATTGATCGATGGCATCCACGTTTTTTAACGTAGCCACTTCCCTTCAGCAAACTTGAATTGATCATCAACAAAAATCGTGTCGAGGCTACACCAAGTTTTGGATCAATCGAAAGATATTTTTTAACTCTACAAAATCTGACGGAATAATAATAAAAAGAACTCTGAACATTCGCAGTGGTATTTACTCGAGAAGCGAAGAGACCTAATGATTGAGCCTACGGTAATTTTTTTTAATTATGAATGAGCGCAAAGCTTTGTTTACATCGTTCCGAGAGAAAGCGATTTGAATCTTCCGCCGTGTAGCGCTTGTTAAATTCGTGACAACATTCGTTACTTGCTGAATATGTAAAATTGTAAACGGCGCAAGAGATTTAAGGCCTTAGCTCAGCCATATGAAAATCTAAAATTACACTTTACACTGGCTATGCCCGGCTCAGGTTTGGGAAATCATGACCTCGAACCAGTCTTTATGAATAGTGAATAGCTACAGTAGTCGTGTTATTGGTGTCAAGAATAATTGAATTTCGTGTTTTATAACTTTGAACTTGTTTACTTTCACTCAGTTTCTAGTATGGCTCATGCTTTGATATTCAAGTGGAATATTGTATGGATAAATGCAACTGGCCGCCCAGTTGTTGTTTTTTTTTTAGCCGTTAGGAATGCCATTTCTGCGTGTGCGCGTGCGCAGGCAACTGGGCATAAGTAAGGTCGAATATGTGATAATCCACGGATGTAGCGGGGTAATTTTTTTCGTGGAGTAACACTTTTGGTATCTCGAAACATTAAACAAATTTATTTAAAAAATTCTCTGAACATTTATATTGTCGGAGAAAGATATGTTAATACTTTGAATAGGTTTGGTTAGGTCAGGTTAGATTAACACGTACGACACTATTTAATGACCTAACAGTAAACACCTTTCGAACCCTCATTTGCGTCCAAAACGCTTATCGCGCCCTTCTCGGTTCGTTGACACTAAAATTAGGTAGGGTAATTATTTTTTTAGATACAGTATGTCCCTAAAGAAGTCGGTACCTAGCCTATGCGGAGATAAGCACATGTCTGTGTGAGAGAGAGAGTACGAAAAACGACTTGTCCCTGCTACAAAGCGTTTTGGGGTGAAAATTTTACCTCCCGTATTGTTTGTTTGCTCCCCCAATGAGCGAGGAGCGGTCAAAAAGACACGTGAGCCTATTTGGAAAGGGAAATCTCGTGACTCAATTAGCTTTCTGCCTCGTGTTCATTCGAAAGAAACAAAATCAACACGGTTGTTATAAGGATGCACAAAGTGTTTTTTCTTTTTATTTAGTACAGAAATTCGGAGAAAAATGTCAGTAAATTTCATTGGAATTTCTATTTAGAGCATGACACAGTTTTATGTTCAGTAAGTAATTTTTTTACGCAAGAATTCTATTGAAGAATTATCCTCCTTTATAAGGTATTAGTTTGTATTTTAGTAAGACCACTGAAAAATACCTTCAAATGAAGTTATGCTATTCTGAAACGCCACCTACCACCAGTTCAGTTATCCTATTTTTATGCTAAAATATGCCTTGCTACTTGGGTTATTTTAAACTAAAACGCGTTGATGAACACGTATCTATATTAAGATTTAAACTATTGAATATTTAAATTGTACTTTTTCAATGCATACAATTTTCACCGTGCAACGCTATCATTCTCGTGTAAATCTTAGGGCCTAGCTATTTTCTATCTTTTTCTCTCCCGGGGCAACGAATTGAGACATATTTTCTCGTCTGTTTCGAAAGCTTTCGTGCCTCCTGGGCTTAATAATTATGAATAATTTTACTGTAGAATATTCATCGAGTTATTTTTAGTGTTAGGCTATCCGGATTTTAGTTTAGGGTTACATTACGGCAGAACTCTGCCACAGGATTATGGGCTTTAAGGGCCTTGTGATTAATGGCACTTATTACTATTTTATATATTTTTCTTGATAATTATATAACTAATTGCCTTAGAATTTTATGACTTAATGTCCTTTTTTGTCTGTTCTAATATTTGTTTTGTAGTGTAGCCGAAATGAGATAAAATTTTATTCCTTAAATGAAGTGGGCGATTGCAACCAGATTTAAATTTCAGAGAATGTTAGAGAATTTCAATGTCTTTCCCCTTATATATATATATATATATATATAATATATATATATATATATATGATGAAAAGAACCACGAAGGAAAAGGAAACACAGTGGTGCTCGTGGTTCTTTTCATTATAAATATTATTCACGTGTGTGTGTATAAAATATAATATAATATTGTGTGTGCTACTTTTTCTCTTTATTCTGAAACAATAACAAAAAATAATTGAACTTTTAAATTTACTGATACTAGAATGAATTCAAAGGTGACCTACATTCGGCTCGGGAAGTGCGTAAACTTTTTCCTGTTTAGATACTAAGCTCAAACATAAGCTCCATAACATTTTTTTACTTAGAGAGCCGATCATGGGATTCGTTGACACTGTGCTCCTTTTTTTTTAATTATTCCTTTTGAATTTGATTTGTGGTGAATTGATACTAGCACGAGTGAACATTATTTTATTCCTTATCTTCCCGAGCTAAAAACCACATTCAGGAAAGTTGTTCCCCAAAACTTTTGACAGGGTAAAGAATTAGTTCCTACATATGACGGCTATGTAGTCTTACTTTTAACGTTAAAGCCTATTAAATTTAGACTGCGAGCGAGACAAAATACTTTCTGCTTCAAATACAATTTTAGAAAGAAATTCTCCGAAAATTTGAAGGCATTGGAAACGTAGTGAAAATTTCAAAATTCGCCAACAATTCCCGCGATCACTAATACTAATCATAATCATAGCATTTGATATGACTGTGTGTTCTGTACAAACTAATTATGAATTCTTGTTGTTTTAAAAATTGTAGTATTTTTCCTTACATTTTATACCTCAGAAAACTTCTTTCCACAACTTTTCATTAAGAATGAAAATTGTCCTTCGCTGCGTCGCCCATTCTTTCAGTTTGTCACCGCTTCAGTATCAAATTGTTTGAAGGAAAATGTCGGTTCTCAAAATAAAATAAAATAGAAATTGAGTAAGTGGTAAGGTGAGGTCTCATTTCTTGACTGTATGAACTAGGGCATAGTTCTGATTAATCAGTTAATCATTGTTTTGAAGTTTATCATTAATTAATCAAAAAATATTCTTAGAAAATGATGGGAAATGATTAATTTTCCTCATAATTTAAGGATAATTTTACCTTAAATTTTGTAATGTATCATTTGAATTTGGCACCTTTTTGCGTGTATGAACTGTCTAATCCGCCCATGCCTGATTTCTTGGAACTAAAGCAAACTAAATGTTTGAGGAAAATGTTTTCTTCGGTCTTATCTCACGCAACATAAACAATAAAGCTCTTTCTTACTCTTTTTAGAAGTATTTAATTTTTAATAATTTTCAATCAATTAATCATTGATTAATTATAAAATTTCATCATTCATCACTTTTTCCTAAAAATGATTAATTAACCATGCCCTAGTAGGAACAATATAATATTTAAGATGTATAAATTGTGTCGTATAAATATCGTTGTACGCATAAGAGATGTTCAAATTATTTTTTACAAAATCAATTGAATTTGTAAAGATAACATTTATGTGGACACTGTATATTTGGCCAATTGTGGTTTGTGTTTCAAAATTAATCCGACGACGGTGTGTCAGATTTGTGTTTTCGTTAACAAATCTAGATTTTAATCCATCATTCATTAGAGCTTAATCGGTAAAGAGAGTGGATTTTACCTACTATGGGAGTTTCAATCAACATCTATTGTCTTCTTGCCTATATACGCAATATTCCTGATATCAGATCTTAAAGATAAGAATGAAAGTATAATTAGTTTTTGTTTCAAACGCTGACAACGTGATACGTTTTATTGTTAACACATACAATACATAAATACGAAATAGGCCATTGACGTAGTGTATTCAATTCAAGGTCGAAGTTATATTTTAAAAATAAAGATGTTATAAGGAATGTAATGTACTGTCATCTATTTCTGTTATACTCAACATAGTCGATAGCCTTTTAATTGTAATTAATAATAATTATACAGGTAATCTTGTTGTATAGCTGAAGAGCTTGCGTATTCATAGTGAGACTTTAGGCCTTAATTAAAAATGTATATCTATCATTTGTACCTATAAAAAAAAAGTAGATTAACGTCAGTTTTGGTTTGCAAAATTGTAAGGCTTCCTGTCCTTGACCACGCGCAGCTTTGTTTGTGAACGTCTTACCTATTAAATACACTACGATCTCTTCCAACATTAAATAAAGTATTAAGGAAGAGTTTTTTATCTTATTTATTTATAAATTTGTATACTTGAAATAAGTACAGGATCTCTCTCTCTCTCTCTCTCCTCTCTCTCTCTCTCTCTCTCACATATTTTCTTGGTACTGCAGAGGTTGGTCAAAGGCACTAATAGAAGTTCCCAGCGCTAAGATTGGACAGATAATTTTGATTTGACGCGTTGCATCACAAAGGAGTGGCCGGGAGGGGGGTGGGGAGATAAGCGTATTGGGGGAAATGGGCGTGGCTAACCAACAGCTGATTTTTTGACGCGCGGTTTGGGAACCCTTGGGACGTAGAATTTTTTTCTGTACACACACACACACACACACACACTTTGGTTTTGCTTCCGACCGAATTGTTCACTCTAACGAAGGTCGAGGTTGTTGATCCATCTTGGACCTACAGTTTAACGTGGAATCCGAACTACGACACATCACGGGTATTCAAAATTGCAAGTCCTTTCCCGGAGTCGATCTCACGATCTCCCTATCAGCAGCTCAGCGTCTTAACCACAAGGCTACCCAGGATACCCATTTATCTACCAGCCTATTCTTTCTGGAAGGCCGACTGCTTTCGCCCGCAATCGAACCCGAGTCCGGTGAATTTGTAGTCGGCGATGCTAACCACACACACACACACACACACGTTTCACTCTGAAATAGTGCTTTAAAAGACCTTCAGTTGTATTTTTATTATTATTAAAAAGATTCATTTTGTTTAAAGTTTTGACAAAGTACTTGAATTGAGTTTTGTCCGTTTGTTATAGGTACGTGGACGCAGTCTAGAGCGTCTTGTTTGCCAAATGATTTTAAGGTTGGGCAGTTGGCAATAATAATTTATTAGATGCTGACTCCGCCCCTTGACTCCCGTTCGTCGTTAATCATGAATTTAGTTAAAATTCATGTCGTCGCTTCTTGCGTGTTTTCTACTCGACGAACATTTTATTCACCGATTCTTCTTCGTACTTCGAGGAACAAACCGCTTTCTTCCTAATTCATCACCAGTTCTTAGGTTAAATTGTGAACACTGTTTATGCCAAACGTCCGTGATAGGTCTTCAACCTGTAAACCAAATGCTCTCTCATTTTGCAGTTTTATCACATGCGCTTAATGTATCCTGCATGTATATTTTTTGTTTAAGATTTATTTGCATAAAATAAATAAATAAAAAAAAATTATATATATATATATATATATGAGAGAGAGAGCGAGCTGATGAAAGTAAATAAACATCGGTTTTTCCATAGTTTTTGATTTGATAATAAAAATCAGTAAATAATAAGAGATATTGAATCAATGTATTAGAATCGTGTTGCTTTCCCCTTTTCATTATGTGTAAAGGTGATGCACGTTCTGCCATTTCATTGATGAGCTTTTCCCCCATTTGTTTGAGGGAAATCGTCGTGGTGTATATTTACTTTTACCAACTCACCCTCTCTCTTATACATCATATATATATATTATGCAGGAAGGAAGGACCCGGGACAACCTCCCCACCCCCCACCAAAAGTAGAATAAGAAGAGTCGAAATCAAGGTCCAAAAGTCTTCGCGATGCCTGGACACTCTGCGTTTGAAAGATTGGATGCCATAGATAGGAGGAAAGACGGATTGAGGAAGGTTGTTCCAGAGTTGACTGGTTGAGTTTGAAAGATTGAAAATACCGATTAAACTTTGGGCAGAAAAGTGATGGGAATGTCATATATATATATATATATATATATATATATATATATATATATATATATACACACACACAGGGTGTTTATGAAGTCCCTATCTATTTCAATGAAAACGTAATAAAAAGGGTAAAATTCAATGACAATATAATAGAAGGCATACATTTAATGAATACTTAAGCATATGATCAGGGGCGTACCTAAAGTATTTGGCACCCGGGGCGAATCCTTCCTTTGGCACTCCCCATAAATAATTTTAAAATTTAAATACACAGAAAAATATGTTTGCGAGTAGATTTTTAAACAGTACAGTACTGTCATAAGCAAATTGGAAATAAGAAAAATGCAGACATTAATTAAAAATTCAGTGAGCAGGTAATACTGCATTTTATTTTATACAAAAAACACAGGAAATCCAGTCTCAACGCTCAGCCTATTCTTCAAAGGTAAATAGAGAGGATTCACAGTCTCTGCTTTCGAGCCTTAATTTCTGCAAATTGATCAATGACCTCATCAAAATTCACCTTTGCATATTCATGTTCAATTGAAAGTAAAGCCAGATTTGTCAAGCTTGTCTGACTCATGGTCGAGCGAAAGAAATTTTTTACCAATTTCAATTTGGAAAAACTTCTTTTACATGAAGCAATAGACACACAGACAGTCAAAAAGAATCTCAAACACAGTGACAAACTTGGCAAAGATTCCCAAAAATCCCATTTCACAAAAAACTGCAATGCTGTCCATTTCTTTGCCTCCACACTGATATCTTCATCAGAGAATTCATCAAAAATCTGAGTCAAATTTGGAATATACTTCCGAAGTTCTTCTGTTCTTCTTCAAGAAACAGTTTTAGAGCTTGGAGCTTCACAATGCACTTTTCAAGGCTGATTCCAACTGTTTGCAAATACTTTTGTGCGAGATTAATTTCTTCCAGGACTTCACGAGTTCACACCAGAAAGAAAGGTAACTCAAAAAAAGAGAAATCACATACAGGAGACAGCAAAATCTGAGCTGATCCTCTTGTGTCCACATTTTCTTTGGGATCGCACAGTACTTCAAGGGTTGAGGTCAGCTTTTCAAAATTTGCCTTCACTGGTTTCACAGCGTCATAATGAGCACTCCATCTTGTCTGGGAAAGTCTTTTGACTGTCATGCCTACAGTCTCCAGCACTTCCCATCGATGAGTTGAGACTGAAAAGAAAGACCACTGACAAAATGAAAATTAACAGTATATCCAGTAAATAAAGAAGTAAAAAAGTTGATTACAACAGAAAAGCTTCAAGCAAGTGGTTCTCAAACTTTTTCCAACCAGATACCCATTGAATTATCAGATTATCAACCCAGACAAGCAGAGACAATTAATTATTATCAATGCCAATGCATTAACACTAATTCAGTATAGTATGGTATAACGCTAGCTATTATAATTGATATCATTATTTAATAAGCAGTAAGCATTAACAACATATTAAATATACAATGATACTACAATGGACATTGTAAAATTGTTGAACTTGACTAAGCCAATAAGCATTAGTACTAATTCACTATAGAATAGTACTGTAGTTGTTGATGTAAATCTGAAACGGTGTTTACTATATTAAGCATGTAAGCATTAACACATCTCCATGCAGTCACATCATCACCCTCTCTGTCTTAACATCACCATGTAGTTGCATTACAAAAAATCATGCAGTCATCCATCGTAAGATCACCACATAGTCATCATGAAAAACTCAGTCATACACATCATCGTTACTTCAGTAGTCATGGTTGTAGGAAAAAGTCAAGTCTAAAGTTTAGTGCAAAGTATGACTTTCCTGTCTTTTTACTGATAACCAGTAGTCACAGGGACCACCATTCATAAACATGAGTTTCTATAACATCACGACGATGCAGTTATTATAACATCACGACGATGCATTTATAAACACTTAAACATCACTATGATATCACATTGTCAAAATTACTGGACACTGGTATAAGTACCATGATATTGTTATAAACATCATCACTTTATGCTTTATCATAATTATTTAATGAAATACCTCATGTATGTGGAGTCCAGTGTCAAGTGAACAAGACTTGGAATGTCAGTAGTTGCAGCCAGCTGGCTATGCTCAACAAACTGATGACTAAAACGTCAACAAACGTTCGCCTTTCGATGTAATTTTTATCAAATATTTAATTTTTCGTTTGTAAATTTTGTATTGCCAATAAAAATATAAAAATATTTTATAGCGGAAATTAACATTAAGCTGTTGTAATAGTTTGAACATTTTAAATTTTTTTTTCTTACTTTGGCGAATTTTTCATTTGGTTTGAAAACTTGTACTGGTATTTCAACTCTCCCGATGGCAACCCACTCCTGGCTGTCACCCGGGGCAGACCACCCCCCTCGCATCCCCATTAGTATGCCACTGCATATGATTCTACGTGAGCACCATCAGTATCTCTACAGAGTTCGAATCTGTCAGCAGCATTGCGGAACCCATTTTGGAGCATGACAGGGTTATTTTTGTAACTGCTGTTACGATACGAACACGTAAATCTTACAGATCTGTAACCTTCGTTTGATAGACGTTTGATTTGATAAAGCCCCATGCAAAAAAATCCAAGGGCATTAGGTCAGGAGATCGAGCCGCTCAGGGCCTGTTGCCTCCACGTCTGATCCACCGATCTGGAAATCGTTCATTTAGCTACTCCCGAACAATGTTTGCGTAATGACAAGGTGCCCCATCTTGTTGAAAGACGACGGTGTTTAAAATGCCATCTGAATGAAGCTGGGACATTTACGTGCTCGTATTGTAACAGCAGTTATAAAAATAACCCCTGTCATGCTCAAAAATGTGTTCCGCAATGCTTCTGACAGATTCGAACTCTGTAGAGATACTGATGGTGCTCATGTAGAATCATATGCTTAAGTATTCATTAAATGTATGCCTTCTATTATATTGTTATTGAAATTTATGTAGTAATGTCTAATTAAGAATAAATGTTTGTTTATAAGAATTTAATAATGTTTGTTTAATAAAGATAATAATGTTTAATAAGAAATGTAATTACGTTGTTTGTTTGTAAAGTGTTAGTTGGCAACGCCTGAAATGGGTCTAGAGAAACGGAGAATGCCCAAAAACGAGAGTTATCGGACGCCCGTTGGCCTAATAAGGTGTTTTTTTTTTTGTATTACGATGTTTTTGTAAATTTAGAATATTCTTTCGTGTGTGTCTCCGGCTAAATGTTAACGCTAATTTCCCCCTCGCATTACCCCGTTTATCTAAAGTGTTTTCGGAGTAAATAAAAGTCAGTAAAGTGTAATTAATTGTATAATTAATCCCCTGGTCTCTCTTGCATTATTCGAAAGTGAAATGGCCTCGTCTCGGACACGTGCTACCCCGCGTTTATAAACTACAGCGAAGCGAGTGTAAAAAGAGAAATAGTAACGATAAAAGAAATTGAATAAAGAAAGAGCAAATACTTAAAAAGGCAAATAAGAAGTAAAAAGAATGGATTCGCTACATTTACCCTTTTTGCTACGTTTTCACTGAAATATAGGGACTATAAACACCCTGTATATATATATATATATATATATATGAAAATAACCACGAAGGAAAATGAAAACACGAAATAGTGATCAAACGCTTTCGTCTAATGACATCCTCAAGAACGTTTTTCATTTTCCTTCGTGGTTACAGTATTTTTATAAATATTGTTATTCGTAAAATAATATATATATACAGTATATATATATGTCCATTCTGACGAAGGTCAAACTTGTCACTCCACCTTAGACCTACAGTTTAACGTGGAATCCGAACCACGCCCCACCAGCAGCAGTCCAGCGTCTTAACCACTAGGCTACCCAGGGTACCCATTTATCTACCAACTAATTTTTTTATTGTGTGGAAGGATGAACAGCTGGGTTTTGCTGCGCGCCGCCTGCCGTCACCGGGTCTCGATCCCGGGGCCGATGGATTCGTGGGCAACGACGCTAACCACTACACCACCTAGACACACACACACACACACACATATATATATATATATATATATATGGCTGATGCCCCATTTTCTCTTGATTATATGCAGTTTCCATTTTAACAGAAAGAAGGTAAAGGAGTATAGAGAGTTCGTCATGATATTTGTATCACATGCACATAAAACACACACACGTGTGTTTTACGTTCACACTGATTTTGGCCTAATAATAAATCCAAAATGAATGAAGGTTATTCGTGGCCTTAAATCAAGTAATTAAATCTTGGTTTGTAGAGTGTATGTTTACAGTCCTTCTTAATTAGGCCCCTAAATTCCTTGTAAAGAATGAAATGGAACTTTTGGTCAGTGATTGCGTCTACAGGAATTTAAACTTTTAAAGACGCAGAAGATGAACGAAGCAAATATTATTATTAGTTACATTTTGTAAAATTCAAGCTAAAGTTTCGAATTTCTTGGGTAAATCGAATTGAATTCATATACTGACACAGGTGTTCTATCTAATGTCGTATTACTGAAACATTTGCTGTTCATGTGTACTGTATATTATGCATTTATAACGTTGTTAATATTATGCAAGATTCATATTGGTTACTGCGTTCTAAATTGTAAGGTTATTATGTATGAGTCGTTTCGTAATAGTGATAAAATACTGCTATGAGTCATTATTTTTAGCGAAATGGATGGAATATCGGATGTGTGATATTGTACGATTTTCTTATGGTTTCATAACCGATTTTCACTTTTTTGTATATTTTATTACTTCTTCCCACGTATTAAACGTCACGGCCAGTGGTTATTAATATAATCAGGCCTGAGATAAATTCATGAAACTGACGTTATATATCGCAGACACTGTAATAGCAATAATTAAATGTATACTAAATTAGTAATACGTAATAGCTTGTTGTGGAACGAGTAAAGTGCTCAAAGTAGTTTTGATCTGCTTTCAAATGAAGCTAAGTTTACAAAGAATTTTAATCAGTTTTCCCATATTTCCTGTATAAACGTTTTTCTTTCGTTTCATTATAGTGTACATTCCCAATTTAGTAGTGTCTACAGGGTAGGCGGAAAGTTTCTCTACCCTAGAAATGTGAGAAGTTCGACGATAACAGCAAATACAGTAAAACCCGTATAACTCGGACTCTGGATAAGCCGGGAAAAATCCCCTTGGAAAAAACCTGTTACTCAGAATTTGTCAGAGTTATACAGGTAAAGTCCCAGGTGACCACGTGGTGTATTGACACACCCGTTGGGAATGCGGTAAACTGACGCCATCACGCGATACCCTCACAAGCTACCACTCGTTTATCATTACATTTTACCTTAGATTATTCATATGTACACTTGTATGTAATTTTTTTTCTTTCGGAAACATTGTTTTAGTACACTGTGACTTTATTGATTTATACACTTTAAAATAGGTTTTTTTTTTACAATATTTTAAATTTTACCTATAAGACGAAATTCTCTATTTCTCGGACTACCCAGTAGTACCAGTAGTACCAGTGATACCCAGTGAACCACTAAATTTGGTAATCCTAGGTTTAACCATTGTTCACTTGGCAACACAAATAATTCACTGGGGAACACAACTTTTGGTGACTTAGATGTTAGACCTGTTTCTGGGTATATTGAGGTCGCTGATTCTAAAAATGACATTAGTTTTTCTCCATCAGCTCTGCTTATCAAGATATGATATATATCTATATATATTTCTATATAATGTATATAATATTATATAATTGCTGACTGGCAATCACTGTTGTTGTCAATTGAATACAAAAGTATGATGAATGTCAGCAAAAATAGTGTTTTAACATCAAACAAGCATAAGGTACGAAAAATATTTCTTAAATTCAAACAAGCTTGAGACACGAACGGCAAAAAAAGTTTTCATTGAGACATCTCACATAAACCGCGTTTCTGAGATTTCTTGCGATGAGATGTGCCAGGACATTCGCGTTGGGTGCTCCAGCAGTAATCTGCCATCATGTGAGTATCCCATCGTCCGCGGTACCGTTCTTCCATGGTCCTTAGTTCTTGGTGAAATCGTTCACCCTGTTCCTGATCACTGAGGTTATCTGGGAAACGATCCAAATGACTGTGGAGGTAATGCAGTTTGATGCTCATTTTACAGCCAAGTTTACAAAAAGAAGAGAGCATATTCTCCACTAGTTCACCGTAGTTATTGGCCTTATAGTTCCCAAGGAAATTCTTCACAACCATACTAAACGATGACCACGCACGTGCCTCAATGTTGTCCATTGAATCTTGGAAACGCGGGTCTTTCATGAGTTCCCGGATTTGCGGTCCATCGAAAATACCTGCCTTCAGCTTTTCCATGCTCAGCGCAGGAAATTTTCTACATATGTAGCCAAAACACGTCCCATCTCTGTTCAAAGCCTTTATAAATTGTTTCATCAAACCTAGTTTGATGTGCAGTGGTGGCAATATGATCCTTTCCTGTCAACCAAAGCTTCTTTGATGATATTTTTTTCTCCAACCACCATGTTTTCTCTCAGAGGCCACTGTCTTCTCACCCAGTGTTCATCTTTAGCTCTACTGTCCCAGAGACATATAAAGCACGGGTACTTGGTGTACTCGCTCTGCTGGCCCAGGAGAAAATTCACCATCTTCAGATCCACACAGATCACCCATTGGTGGTCTCGGTATGATATCTTTTCTAGGACTAGGGCGACTGTCCCATGCTCTTCTCTCATACCGACTGAGTGACCAATTGGGATTGATCTGTATCTGTTGCCGTTGTGTAGAAGAACACATTTTAGGCTCCGTTTGGAGCTATCTATGAATAACCGCCATTCACTTGGTGTGTATTCCGATATGCCCATTTTCATCAGCAATCCGCGCACATTGTTGCAGAAAACTAAATCGTTCTCTTTTGAGAAGAAGGGCAGTAAATCCTTTTCTCTGTCGCGATATAACGTGATTTTGGTTCCCGGCAGCAGTAAATTTTTTTCTCCCAGCCTGGAAGCTAACAATTCAGACGATTTCTTCGAAAGACTTAAGTCCCTTATGAGGTCGTTTAATTCGTGTTGACTGAAACCTTCTGCAACTGATGACGGTCCTTTGAAATCACTGTCATTTTGCCCACATATGCTTTCTTTGTCAGTAGCAGATTCATCATCTTCTTGAGGGAGCTCTGGAAGATGGCTGAATGATGGGACAGGTATCTCATCTGAATGTGAAACAGGCCGTCTAGCTGAGTCTATGTCAGGATACGTCCATTTACTCCGGTTACGTCCATTGATGCCCTTTATATTCACCAAACAAAAGTAACAGTCATCACTGTGGTTTCTCTGTTCTCTCCATACCATTGGTATACCAAATTTCAGGCACCTCCTCTTTTCGTTGGTCCATTGCCGCAGATGCTCCGTACACGTTTTACACACAACATGAGGAGCCCATGGCTTATCTTGGTCCCCTAGTTGTACTTTGAAATAGGCAAAATAAGCTTTTTTCACAAAATCAGTAATAGTTTTTCTCTGTTCAATGAACGTGTACTCTCCGCAGATAAAACAAAACACATCTGGATGATTTAAACACTTTCTTCGTGATGAAGCCATGTCAACACCTGTAACAGGAAAGAATTCACGTTAGTACATGTACAATACACATACAAAACAGCAACATCAGCAAAATCATAGCTACAATTTAATTATACAGATGCATTTAGATTTACGAGCAACTCATAATACCATTCCAGAAGGGTAATAAAGTAAATAATGACGTATGCAATATCTCAAAAACTAGAGCTGCTAGAACAAAATGGATGATATTTTCTGAATCAGTGGCATGAAAATATCCAGAATAAGGTCTAAAATCTCAGGCACCAAGAAAAAAAGTTTTTTTTGTTCCCCAGTGTAATCTGTCAGCGTTTATAATTAATAGCACAATGTCTAGTAGCCTTAGTGATTTAAGTCTTAGGGAAAATGTGTAGATCTATTGAAAATACACCCGACAAAATATATCCATTGAAAATGCACCCAACAAAAACCAAAATAAAAAAATCTTCGATATGTGAATCATGAACTAACTCATAAAAATCCAACTTTGGGCTTAACTACGAAATGAGTTGTGCAGATAGTGCAGAGAAGCTAGAAAATCACTTCCCATACTTCTGATCTTGAAATCAAAATCAGCATCATCATCAACCCCAGTTCTCTAAAGCCAAGTCCCAACAGTGTTCGTGATATTTTTTATTGAAGAATATCGATTTTCTCAGTGAAATGAATCACTGTCGATCGGGGAATCTCTACTCGCAAAGCGGAAACTTACTCTTGAAACATGACAGAGTGGTAAAGTGGCAAAAATGGAAACTACTATTAATAAGAAACTTCAATTTCTTGTACGCAGTGGCGGTCCTAGCTTACATGACGCCCTGGGCGAACCTCACCTTCAGCGCCCCCCCCCCCCTGTCCGCCAACACACACACATTCGAATCCCCCCAAAATAAAGGACAGACATAACTCTTTCACAAAATAACTTTTTATTGGACTAATTGTTGGAACTTCAGAACCAAAACAAAGACTCAAATTTCTGAATTTTACAAATCCTTCATCACGTAAATAGAATAACTCACTTAAGAGAATGTAATTATGATACTATGAACAGGAAAAATACAAATTAAATTGCACAACTGCCATAAATAAACTATTTTTATTTATTTCTTTATTTATTTATTTTTATTTTTATTTTTTTTGCAGGCGCTCATGCCGCCCCTCCACAAATGCCGCCCTGTGCGGCTGCCCATATTGCCCATATGAGGAACCGCCACTGCTTGTACGACATATGAAATTAAAATGCAGAATTGTATCCATAGTTCCATACTGAAGATAAAAACTTTAAGATGAAAAAAATCAAGTGCTAGCAGTTCTCCCCAAAGATTGGAGTATTGTGTTTGTAAAACTTCTCGAATGTTTCATGCAACCTATTTCATGGCAATGGCAGCAAAATAAAAGTTTTGAAGAGAAGGGAATCTTCTTTCATCCAAATGCCAAGGCTGGAAAACATCTAACATACGAAACGGTTGAGCTGGTAAAATCATTCTACTTGAGTGAAGAGCTTAGCTTCATAAGGACTAGTAAAACCAACTTGTCTATTGTTCTTGATGGTAAGAGGCACCATAAACAAAAGCATCTTATTTGTTGTAACTTAAAAGAAACATTAAGAGTTTTTAAGAAAATATCCCCATATAAAATTTAGACTCGGCAAATTTACACAATTGCACCCAAAGTAATGTGTCCTTGCTGGACCTCCAGGAACTCATTCGATGTGCGTTTGCACCATTCACAAAAATGCCAGCTTAATAGAAAAGCTTGCAAGACGGGATGGTATACCTCTCAGAACTACCGTCACTGCCTTGCCCTATTTCTCTGCAATCCCCTCCAGCCGTCGTGCTTTCTCCAACATTGAAAGGAATGTGGTACTACCTCACTGTTGAAAGCTAGTCTTCAGGAAAGATTTGATGAGCACGTGGTTGACACTTTTGAATTCAAGAGTAACTAATCGTTTTACAACGAAACTTTAAGCTTGGTTCTGATGACTGTAAAGAAGAATTCTGCAGCCATTTAAGGCCAACATTCTGCATATTTATATTTCATAGGTGCCCCCGGAGTCACTTGAGCCTGGACGGATTTTTATTATTGTAGGCTTTTCAGAGACCTGCTTATCTGTAATACAGGATGAAGTAAAATTATTGTATTGGAACAATTTACAGGCAACACTGCATCCATTTGTGTGCTACTATCGCAAAAGAGACAAATATGTTACATTCCCTGTAATGTTCTTTTTTGAATGCGACATCCATGACTTCAGGGATTTTCCTCCCCCTTTGGATTCTGCTGAACATCTACGTAGCTTTTACACCGACATTTGACTGGAGTGAGGCACTACCAGCAACGGGGCCGCCATATAATCAGTACAGAATAGAAAATTTTAACACAATGGAATATCATCGACGAATGAATGAAGCGCTTACTTCTTTTTTATCATTGCTAGTGGCTCGATCTGATCTTTGTGTTATGTTTCCTGGAAAGAAAGAAGTAGGAGTTTACCTCTTGTTGCTCCGAGTCACAACAACTACAGTTGAGCATTCTTTTTCGTCATTGAATAGAATTTTGTATTCTGAAAGAAGTCACCTGTCGGATCATATGAATGAACTAATGAGCATATCATTTAAAGGATTGGAAGTACCGGACACACGGGAAGCCACCAAAGATGAACCCACTGCACTCGGGAAGTTCATTAACAGAGTTACGCAAAATCACAAGAAGCCAAGAAAGATATAGATGTAGTGTTTCATAGAAGGCCTGAGTAGCCAACTTTAATTTGTGTAATGATTTTAAAACGAGTTAAATCTAACAAAATGATCACGCAACATTTTTCGGTTTTTACTATACTGTAGTGTCATACAGACCACCTTCGCCCTCATGGTCTCACCCCTCGGCCCTCACTCCCTTAAAAATTCGAACACCCCTTTTAATTTCAATTATTGAGGAAAACAAATCATGACAATTGTAGTTCACCAATTTCAGAAGCACCTTATCAAATTTCTTTGTGAACAGTTTGATGAAACAAAGAATCTTCTACTTTTCCGATGTCTGTGCAGGCCAGTATAAAATCTGCAAGAACTTTGTCAACCGATGTCACTATCAAGAATAATTTAGTATTTAGGCTGAATGGCTTTTTTTAATACATCCTATGGAAAGGGGTTTAGTGATGGTGTTGGCGGTAGAGTCAAATGATCAAATACCAAAGTCAGTTTACAAAGATCCTTCTGTGACCAAACACTCCTCAACGATTTTACAGTTGCTGGTAAAGTTTGATGTCGTTCTTGTATTGCTGTGTATGACACGTACTCGTATATGTCGAAAGCTCATTGGTGAAGTTTTGGATGCTGATTGGTGGAAAGTTTGGAGTCATGATTGGATGAAAATAATACATTTTTTTCAGTTAACCTAACCATTCATTTTTATTATATGTGAAATAAATGGTTATGTTCTTATAATTATTTTATTGAGTAGAATTTAATTTCCTCCACTCACATGGTCCTTCCTTTTCTCTCTTTTACTATCCTCACAGTGTTCAGACACAATTTACGTTCATACGAGTGATGTTTCGGACAAACGTCATTTTATCAACGAGTTACTGTGGGTTAGATTAGGTTAGGTTGTTAGTTTTTTAGTGTTGATTGTTTAGTCTCGTCGACGAAATGGGTATAGGTCCGTGATGATTATGCCATCGCCAAATAAATCTGGCAGGCCATACTGGATTGCACTTCGGTCGGTCGGTTACTCTTTCGTGTCCGGGCCATAACTTTTGAATTTCAAGATAAATTGATGAAACTTCATAAAAATACATATAAGACGATGTGTCGCGAGAAAGAACCAGATCCTTGCATAAGGGATCAAGGTCAGAAATGGGGGTCAGAGGTCAGATGAAACTTTCTCGTGTCCGCCCCATAACTACTGAACGGCTCAATATAAATTAATGAAACCGCCCCCGAGATAGGGTGGCCATTTCCAAATTTCCAAAAAGAAGGACACTGCGTATGTGGCCGTACGTTAACATATAATTATATATATATATAATATATATATATATATATATATATATATAAACTGAAAGAAATGAATATTCATTTTTACTCCTTGGGCAGACTGACTGTTCGACTCGTAGTCATGAAATTGAAAACAAATGCGGCTTATCAGCAGTGTTGCCAACTACATATAATAAAAATAGGTTAACGGTTATTATGGCCTTCAGTACCCGCTATTTTAAATGTACCTGAGGTAATTTATATAATTCTTTTTAGCCAGACCCCAAAAAGGAGGACAAATTAACGTCCGGCTCAAGGTGGCTCCGGATGGAGGACAGTGCTCAAAAGGCGGACTGTCCGGCCTAAAGCCGGACGTCTGGCCACCCTACCCCGAGACCCCCAACTCATACGCCTATGAAGTGTCATATATATATACTGAATCAATGCATTTATAGTCGTGTAGCTTTTCTCTTTGTATTATGTAAAGCTGACATGTTCCGGCATTCCACTGATAAGCTTTACTATTTGTTCTTGAAATATTGCAACACGTTCTTCTTTTTGGGTTTTGACGAGGCTTTTCCTGGGTGTAGGCTTTGATTCCAAAAGACATAGTCTAGGATCTGGCCCAGAGTTCGTATAAATTTCTGGGTGCAGAGGTTTTGACGACTGATCTAGATTAATTTTGGGGCGCAGAATCTGAATTTTTCTATGCCATCGCACCAAATTGGTGCGAAAGTGGTCAAATTGGCAAAAATGGAAAATTTTTATCAGTTTTTCGTATTTTTGTTATATTCTTGATTTGAAAATTTTTTTAAGGGCAATTTTTTGTTTGAGAATCTGTTTTTGTAACATACTGCTGCCTGAACCAAGAAAACTGACAAAAATGTCAAAAAATAACAGCAAAAATAGTAAAAAATTAAGTAAATATTGTCAAAAAATCGCAAAAATGAATTTTTTGGCTATTTTGGTGCATAAACTAGCTCTAACCAATCATATCGAACTCAATAGTCAAGAAATTAGATATTAATAGCTCTGCAAGAATTTATTAAAACAAAGTATGCACAAATGTCTAAATTTCGGGTATAAATCGATAAAAATGGTGGTAAAATACTTGAAAAAATAGCCAAAATATAAAAAAATAGTACTAATTTTATGTTATTCTTAGGCTTGCTTGTTGTAAAATGCTTGAACTTCTTATAGAATCGATCTATTTGATTTCTTTAGAGTAACTAAGTCATATTTATTGTGTTTCAGGTTTAGTATTGTAGTAGCTACAAATTGAGGATCCCTGTATTCATTATGTGATTCAACAGATGATAGATCATGGTAAGTAATAATCGAATTGAATATTTAAAACATAAATATAAAGACCAATGTGTTACAAATGAATTTTTATATGTATAGAATAGAACCAGTGTATTATAATTGCAATTGCAAGAAGTCTTAGTATATTTTATTTTTTCAGGATGTATGTCAACTTGTGCCAGAAAAGAAGCATAGCTCAAACTTTGGTAAATGTATCTTGTGCCAGAAGAACAAAAGCCCAAGTGGAGAGAAATATTTGAGCAGCGGAGAACATGGAATAAAAAATTTGCTTCAGTTGGCTTCTGCGTACCCAAATGATGACAGAAGCAAGCGTTTGAAAGCTCTTACTGAGAGTCAGACTCCTTATATCCAGTATCACAGCACTTCGTGCTATGCAACATATAAAAAGTTCGTTGAACGTAGCCAGAAGTCTAAAAATGCTGAATCTGAACCCTCCGATTCCTCCTTAGGGGAAGCATTAACTCCTCCAGAAAATAGTTCAAGCAAAAGGATTAAAACACAGCATATCAAGGATATGAAAGTGTGTGTATTTTGTGGTTCAGCTCGAGTCAAATTGAAAGGTGGAAACATTGACCATGATTTGTTTCGGATATGTACTCCAGTTCGTGCCCAAAAGTTATTGAGTTATGCTCACTTGTTCCAAGACGATGTTTTTATCAGAGTAGCGATGTTGAACGAATGCAAAGATGTATTCGCTGCAGATGTATTCTATCATAATAATTGTATAAAGAAGCATTTTGCAGCCTATGATCGCAGAATAGACACGATTTTGGAAAACAGACAGCAAGAAAATGAAGTTATGGGTTCTACTGACATGGTTCAAGAAGCGTTTAATGATGTAGTCTCAAAAATAGACTTCACAAGCTGTGGATACAGTGTCACCTACTTGAGACAAGAGATCAATAAAAAGCTGAACCAGGATGAATCTACCAGTAACTATTTGGTTAAGAGCCTGCTTATAGACAAATTTAAGGACACCATTTATTTTACATATCCTAGCAACAAACGAAAATCCCAGATGGTTTATTCTGTCCAGATTGAGAGTGCAAGAATTGTTGAAACTTTGCGGAAATCATCTGTCGAAAACGTTGCTAAGGACCTAAGGAAAGAGTTAAAAACTTAGTTTTGGTTTACGCTCTAGCTATTGTGATCCAAACGATCTTGATCCAGCCTTAAAACGCTTCCAAAATGAACGTCCTCCAATATGGATGGAATTTCTTCAGCATTTGTTTTCCACCCGGAATGTATCAGATAGCAACAATCAGTTGATGCTGAAGTGTGACACTATCTTCCAGATGTTGTTTTACATCCTTCATAATGGTTTGGAGCCCACCCCATTGCATGTCGGATTTGCTCAAACTATACATAACCTGTCACAGTCTAAAGATCTTATTGAAATTGCAAACAAACGGAGCATTTGTGTAGGATATCAAGAAGTTCGCAAAATAAATTTTGCACTAGCAAAACGTACAATATCTTTGTGGTTCACATAGAGTTCCAGTTCCTCCAGTATTGATCAAAACCATCCAATTCAAGCAGCAATGGATAATTTTGACACCTTGGAAAATACCTTGTCTGGAATTGGTTCGACACACGATACGGTGCTAGTTTTATTCCAAAATGCTCCATTAAGCTCTGCACCAACACAACAGCATACTAATAAGATCAGTGAAGCTCCAGAGTCAACCCTCCGGCTTGGCAAGTTACAAAGCGTTCTTCCTTGCCAAGAAATTATCTCGATTGGACCAAGACATGAACGAGGTACAATAAGTCAAGATTTCCAAGTCTCTGAATACAAGGCAAACGATCATTCCCACTAAGTTAGCTATAACTTAGCCCATTGCCGTGGTGCTGCACTGGGAAGATGTACCTGAGTGACGGTAACACTCTTTCTCAATCACATAAGCGGCCTTGACAGTTTTTGTCATTTTTGCCAAACTCTTTGCCACTTTTGCAAGATTTTCAGTCAACTTCATCATCAGAAATAATACATGATCTTATCTCACAGTCTTTTACAACATGCAAACCTAAGAGTTTTATAAAATTAGCACTATTTTTTATATTTTGTCTATTTTTTCAAATATTCTACAACCATTTTTAATCACTGTAACCCAAAATTTAGACATTTGTACATGTTTTTGTGTTAGGAAATTTTAGTAGAGCTATTAATATCTAATTTCTTGACTACTTAGTTCGTTAAGATTGGTTAGAGCTAGTTTATGCACCAAAATAGCCAAAAATTTCATTTTTGTGATTTTTTGACAATATTTACTTAATTTTTTACTATTTTTGCTGTTATTTTTTGACATTTTTGTCAGTTTTCTTGGTTCAGGCAGCAGTATGTTACAAACACAGATTCTCAAACAAACAATTGCCCTTAAAAAAAATTTCAACTCAGAATATGACAAAAATACGAAAAACTGATAAAATTTTGCCATTTTTGCCAATTTTTTGCCATTTTGACCACTTTCGCACCAATTTGGTGCGATGGCATAGAAAAATTCGGATTCTAAGCCCCAAAATTAGTCGAGATCAGTCGTCAAAACCTCTGCACCCAGAAATTTATACGAACTCTAGGCCAGATCCTGTACCAAGAATCATGTCTGACCATCGTTGCTACCTACTGCTTCCGACGGGCATTGTTGCAAAGGGTGAGCGTCACTGAGCATAGGCTTCCTTGTCAGGGCCGGATTAAGGGTTTCGTAGGCCGAGGCTGGACTGCGTGGACTTCAACAAATCTTTCCAATATATCGGTATTAGAAAAAGTACTCGACAAATATAGATGCTTTATTAAATGAGATTACATATTTTTCATTTGTAATTGAGTATAATATAGATAATTTTAAGAGATTAAATACTCTAGGCCTACATAAAAAAATATATTTCACCAAGTAATATATATATATATATATATATACACACACACACACATATATATATATATATACACACACACACACACATATATATATATATATATATATACACACACACACACATATATATATATATATATATATATATATATATATATATTGTACACAGTAAAGTAAATTGTAAAGCAAACAAACGCAAAGTATATAAATTGTAAAGCAAACAAACATAAAGTAAATTGCACACAGTAAACCGAGCAAAAAGCCGGACATTGAAAACATGTAACGGTTTAACCTAAGTGACCTTATCTTTCTGGCTTTCTTTTGGGAGAACATCTTAATAATCTCTGAAAAATCCAAACTGCGAGCCAAATCACTTTCAATCGAGATGAGTGCTAGTGCAGATAAGCGAGATTGTCCCAGGGTTGATCGATAACAATTCTTGACTCTCTGTAGAGTCGAAAATGATCTCTCTCCTTCGGAATTAGTACCCAGCAAGCATAAATAAATAGTAGAGCTATGTAGAGGTTTGGGAAAGTCGCGGTCATCATGTGCTGCAAAAGAAATTGTAGCACCTGCTCTGCCGATTTGAGGAACACCTCAGAAATACTGTATTTGGAGAAAGCAATAACTTCGTCACAGAGATCTAGCTCTATGTCACTCCCTAGGTCTACTCTACAGTCTACACAAATAAAGTAGAAAACAACTAAACAAACACCTCTACTTCAAGGTCAGATGAAAACTGCCAGAAAATCTGCTAGTGTTGTTGAAAAAAAAAATTTTGTTCGTAGGCCACACTTTTCCGTAGGCCAAGGCTTTCAGCCTTTAAGCCTTCGGGTTAACCCGGCACTGTTCCTTGTAGCTGCTCTGCAATAGTAGCCCATGTTGTGAAGATATACTCACATGGTCCTAAAGCTAGTGTTGCCAGTTTCATTTCAGTAAATCCGGACACATCTCACCCACTCCCCCATCCTTTCCCGAAAGAAAATTATCCTCCCAACCCACAGTCCCTTATAATTGAAGTATATCTGGACGATTTATAGGCACATTATTTTTAGAAAAATATTTTAGTTTTTTAGAAAATGTGACTTACAAAAAACAGCGGTACACTATTTTTATTATATACACTTATTAGAAAAGCATATGAAAGGTATTTTTTTCTACAGTGTAATAAAGTGGTGGTACAATGTATAAACACTCAAACGGATGGATTTTATCATTTATATTCTTAAATACATGGCAGCTAATGTAAGTGCCGTCACGATTGTGGATGGCGTCTGAAAAATTATCCGTAGGATCTGGAAATTTTCCGATCCTTTGCCCTCGAAACGGCTTTTTCCAACAAGTATGACGTCACATGGAAATTTTCCAGAGGATCCCCGCTCCAAACGCGCTATATGTATATTTGTATAATTGTAAAACATGTTTTAGCCAAAATGTGGCCATGTTGCTTGGCGCTTGCCTGTCCTCACACGAGATCCGGACAAACTGCGTCCAGATGAAGCTGCAATCTCTTCACCGGACATTACTCATTTCCGGACTGTCCGGACGAAATTTGGACGGGTGGCAACACTACTACCTAAAGCTAACCTTAATTTGAACAGCCAATTCAGCAACGGTTTGGCGAGGGTTCGTTTCTGCACGTCTTCTGACGTTCTTTTGGATGGAACTGGACGGCTGGGACAATCAGGAACTGTTGATTTCTGGGTATTCTTTAACTGCCAAATGTATGTTAATTGTTAATAAAAGGGATGCAGTTTTTCCTTTGACTTTGCTCTGCTTCAATAATTCGATTTCCTGAGAATTGTCAATTCCCGGCAACCTCTGCCTCGTAACGTGGGAAATTTCTAACCAAACTTGTAATAACTTGTATATTATGGCTGTTTTTGCTGCTGTAACTGTCGTAGGGTTTAACCTAAAACATACTTTTGTAATAAATTGATTATATTCCCTAAATGAACATATTTAATAACAGGGTTGCCAGATTGGCTTTTTTAAAGCCAAATTCCATAAATTTTGCTTTTTTTGAACTTGCTTGGCTTTATAATATCAATTTGGCCTTTTTGGCTTTTTATTGGCTTTTTTCAACTTGCTTGGTTTTATACTGTAGTATCAGTTTGATTTTTGGGCTTTTTCCAGGATCTTTTTTTTATTTTTGCCTTTATAATATCAGTTATACTGTTTAGCCTCTTTTAGCACGTTTTTTTTCCTTGTACCAAACGTGTATAGTGAATCTAGTCTTGTCCGTGGCGTTACATTCGAGATTCATACACGTTTGATACTTGTTCAAACGGAACGAATGCCGGGACGCGGGGCGCGGGCGGGAAAGCAGTCAACACTTAGCATCGGTGCGGATCGGTACTGTGCGTCGTGCGTGTGTAGGCGGTAAAACTTGGCTATCATTCGAGTGAACCAGTTTAGTTAAAGTTCTAGTTTATGTAAATTTTGTTTTTGTTCTACAACCATGTCATCAAAGAAGTGGAAGCTATCGTACGACAGCAGCCGTAAATACAATAGTAAGTGGGAAGAAACGTTTGTTTGGGTGAAAAAGTCTGTTGATGGCTCAGATTCAGCTTATTGCAATATTGCTCCACGAATGAGTAACCTCTCAAATCACGAAAAGTATATGGTGTCGAGGCTACTTGTTCTAATGTGGAGGACACTGCTGAAGAGGATCTGGAGCTTTTCATGTAATGTGAGTATGTGATCTATACTTAAAATTATTTGACTTTTTTTTGGCTTTTCTTCGTGCATAGTTTGGCTTATCACTTAGGTTTGCATCTGGCAACCCTGTTTAATACTGTAGAGCAGTGTTTCCCAACCGGGGGCCATATGACTCCATGGGGGCCATGGCACATTTGAAGGGGGCCACAGGAAAATGTTATTTTGTAAAATAGAGTTAAATCTGCATATTACCTACTGAAAATAATGCTTATGGGGGCCACAGGAAAAAAATAAGGTTCTTAAGGGGGCCATAAGCCAAAACCGGTTGGGAACCACTGCTGTAGAGCACATTATTAGACACGATCACTTAATAAGTGGGAGACCATAAACATGGAACTTATTTATATCTATGTAATCGACAACCAAGTTCAGAGCCATGTTAATTAAGAACTTCGTTTCTGACTTTTTCCGTGTTAATTTTCTTTTAATATTGTTTGTCACATACGCCTATGTCAAGATAAGGCCTAAACCTAATTGAGATTTTATTTTTTTGAAACGTGGGGTCTGTTTTGACATATGTTAATATGAATTAATCAAAATTAAATTAATTTAACCCTTTCTTGACTAAAGGTCTTTTCTGAAACTGAGTAAAATCGTCTGGCGTCAGCCAAAACAAAATCAGTAAAGTGACACTGGGCGCTAAAGGGTTAAGCGACGTTTACGTAACCGGGTTAAGCGACGTTTACGTAACCCTTTCCTGCCCGACGGTCTTTTCCGAGACTGAATAAAATCGTCTGGCACACAAAGCCTATGCATACAAAGAAGGAAAAATTCTTTACTGAAGGTGTTTGACATTTTTATTTACTTATTTTTAATCCTGAGAAACCTAACGGATAGATAGCGGAAGCATGATAGATTTCGTCATAATTTAACAGTATATCTCATTATGTCAATGACAGAAACTATAATTAGTTACGAATTATATCAATCTGTGGTTAAAGCTCCGCATTTACTGTATATCACTTGTTCACCATCGTAAAAACAGAAGCTCAAAATAAATACATTTTAATATAAATTTATAATTGTTTTGGCAGTTTTCAAACTTTTTTTCTTTTTTAGGATAGGGCCTGTGTTATCTTTTGCTGCGTCATTATGAGTTTGTATCGTGTAGATATTGAAATTATTGAGCAATTCATATGATAAAGATTAGAAAAACAAACACTAACAATGAATTATTTTATATATAACCTTTGGTTAACCTTCGGTTAGCTTCCGCCCAAACTGTTCATTCTGAACGAAGGTCAAGCTTTTCATTCCACCTTAGACCTACAGTTTAACATTGAATCCGAACTACGCCCCACCACAACCCAGCGTCTTAACCACTAGGCCACCCATTTATATCTACCAACCACTTTCTTTATTATGTGGAAGGATGAACAGTTGGATTTTGTTGCTCGCCGGCTGCCGTCACTGGGTCTCGACCCCGGGGCCGATGGATTCGTGGTCAGCGACGCTAACCACTACACCACCGAGGTGTGCATATTTATTTATTTATTTATTATTGGTGGCAAACTATTTTGTCTGAATTGCTGAATCCTCCTTGGATGCGCATTGTGACGTGATCCATAAAATGTGTTGTTCATTTTTGGGAGCCGACGAAGGGTGAGGCGAATGAGCTGTTAGGTTTTACTTCGTCGTTGTCATAAATTTTTACTAAGCGAAGCATGTTTCACCAACCTACCACTTTTTTTTCCCTCATTTCGTGAAAGATTATGCAATGCAGAACTACCATGCAAATTATTTGAAAATCGAAGGTGACGCAGTTTTTTCAAGTCAACGGTTTTTCTTGTCTTGCATTTGTGGACTTCGTCTCTGAGTGTGTTTTGTGAACTTGGTTTTTAAATATGGCATTTTTTTTATTAAACTCGCGCTCAAACTGTGGGATCACGTGTCTTGACGGTTGTCTAGTTAATTTTGTAGCACGAAATAAACTACTCAATTTCTAAAACTTTAAAAATGTTGTCGCAATTATTTACTTACTGAAGCTAAAAATGAATTATAAATAGCTTAGTTGATACGCTAGTACCGGAGGCCAACCCATCCACAATAATATATTTAAGGATTAAAAGAAATGGAATATTTTATTTTAATTATTAAACTTTAATATTGCCCCGCCCACTTTAAGAGCCACGTGGTCTTATTCTTAGTAGCCTATTTACGACTTTGTTCTCTTCTACAATACGGTCGATTTTAGTGTATTCGTAAATCATTCGTGTTACTCCACCCATTTTAAGGATGCGACTCATGCGAGGAGCGCTCCATCAGAAACTCGTCTTTGTGCGTTATATACGTAAGACTTATAATGAAAAGGTGATGAGTATTTCTAGTTTCACCTGCATATCGTATTATACAGCTGCTCATTACTTCAACGATTTCTTCACTGGTTTTCTTAAAGTTTAAAATGTAATTGGTTTATGGGTACTCTTTTTTATATATATTAATTCATGTTACTTCTCCAATTACCAATTCAGTATCCGTTGATGAAACTAATCCAATTTGCAGTGAAAAAAATAAAATAAATAAAATAAAATAAAAATCTCCAATTGCTTTAGGCGTGCTCTATTTTAAGGTTTATTTTTGATTTTAGGGGAATCCTTCCTCGTTCACATTTTTAGGGGGATATGAGGAGGAAAGGGGAGAGGTATCTTAGGAAAACTAGGGGATGGAGATGGTAAGGATACAGAAGGGGGAGGAACATGAAATGGAAGTTTGACCTTGCACAGTCATTGATTTGTTTCATAGAATTTTATTATTATCGTAAAATTAGAATGATGAACCTGCGGAGGTTGAATAGCCTTCGTATGACGGAGCGTTTCGTTGCGGTAAAGGGTACCACCAACCACTAAAGAGCGGCGTCATTCTTGCCTTTAAGCTTTTTGTTAGTAAAGATGCCCGTGTAATGAAGACTATATGCCAACGATGGCTGCGGGTTATTTTTTTATTCGTACACTACGTATACGCAGATTTCTGAAAGAAGTTGGTTGGTTTTATGACTAATTATTAAATGGGGGTACATTTTTTTTTATGGAGTGGAGGGGGTCGGTGGGAGGACATAGGGTCGACTCAAAAAGTCCTTTCCCGAGTCCATTTCTTACTACCATATTTATCGGTAAAAAACTATATTACTTCTCATCGTACCTTAGTCCTGTTACTGTATTACTTCACCGTAGTAGTGCCGAGTGATTTGACAGAACTATTGAAGATCAAAAACGAATCAATATTGCTTTTGTCGCGGGAGTACAAAGTTATCTTCCATTTTAAATATCCGATGAGGGGTGTGACTCGTGAGCCTCCAATCGAAATGTCACCGTTTTAAAATCTTATTTATATTTCAATTGTCCTCCATATTGTAAATAAATAGTGTTATTTAGGGATTGTTTGACTCCCTTCGTAACAGCAAAGGTCGTATGAAGGAAGAAACCTACAACTTTACGTGAGATCCGAAATGATGTTGCTATTTATCTGGACGCGGAGGACAATCACCCATCCAGTCACAACACACACCCACTCTCGTTTAACTTCTCGGCTTAACTGCAATTTTGGGGGTAACTACGTAATTAACCATCAATTTTGAGAGTAACTATGTAGTTACCGTCAATTTTGCGGGTGAGTACGCAGTTACCCTCCAAATTGAGGGTAATTCGAGTTATCCCCAATTTTGAATGTAACTGCGTAGTTACCCCGAAAATTAAGAGTAACTTCCCTGATATATATATATATATATATATATATATATATATATATATATATATAATGATTAAAATAACCACGAAAGGAAAAGGAAACAGAATGGTACTCAAGCGCTTTCGTCTAATAACATTCTCAGGAACACTGTCATTAGACGAAAGCGCTTGAGCATCATTCTGTGTCTCCTTATTCCTTCGTGGTTATTTTCATCATAAATATTATTCACGTGTTACTTTCGTGAAATAAATAAATGTGTATAATATATATATATATATATATATATATATATATATATATATATATAATATGAAGGCATTGTAGACACTAATCGATCAGGGGAGTACTCTGAGTAGCTAGAGAGACGTTAGGCAAGAGATAGGGAGTGCTACAACTGCCGTTTCTCCGGTCACTGCCCTCCTTAGCTCATCTTTTTCCTTGTCTCATCCACCCTGTGAGCAGTCCAGCATGCTCTCAAACACACTTCTCCCTCTACTCCTCACTACAAATACATACATCTTACATGCTACATAATCTTTTTAAAATTAAAAAGAAAATGTCAACCTTTTTAAGAGCCTCGAAGACACTTATTTTGGCTGTATGTTTTTCCATCAATGAGAAGCTGTTTTTGCGAGCATTCTCCCTTGTCCCTTTTTTCATACATTAAAAAAATTAATTAAAAAAAAAAATAAATAAAAAAAAAAATATATATATATATATATAGTGTGTGTGTGTGTGTGCCTCGGTGGTGCAATGGTTAGCGTCGCTGACTACGAATCCATCGGCCCCGGGATCGAGACCCAGTGACGGCAGCCGACGCGCAGCAAAACCCAGCTGTTCATCCTTCCACACAATAAAGAAAGTGGTTGGTAGATAAATGGGTTGTCGTGCGCACCTTTCTTTTTCTTAGGTACTGCACGACTTTATTTCTTTTACAGTTTCTGACACCATTTAAGTAGTGCCCAACCCGTTTATTTATTTATGGTGCTGGACACCCTTTTAATTATGTTAATTTACTTCACTGGCACCTTTTAATTCTATTTCAAATTATTTCTTACGCGCGTGTGCTTTTCGTTCAGGATGACTCGACCTATCCAGACGGATGGCTCTTTAAATTGATAGACGTAAGTTCCTTCGGCTTTCTAGAAGCCTACTTTGAATGTTAATTCACCTCAGCTAACAAGAGAGGCCTATTGCAAGGTATCGAAAACAACATACGCCCTCTTATAAAGTTTATTAAATATTACTCGAAACAGTACATGAATTTCGAAATTTATTCTCAAGTAAATTTATCAATTTCTGTACAATGCAATCCAATTTTAAATTCAAAGACAAAGTTCACAGTTATCTGAATTTAAGTAATTTATATAGAGGGGCTTTATATTTTAGTGACAATAAAACTTATAACGAGAAATGAAGTGGTCGAAATCGACCATGAAATTTGAAGAATTATTCTACTTGCCTGCAGATGACAAATTGCTCTCAATTGTGCTGCGTGCGGACCGCAGATTTACGGCCCGCCCGAAAGCAAAACGACAATCTACCAAATAACGGGACTTACTGCCGAACCCAAATTGACGGGTTCAGTAAACTAGGGCCCAGACGTACCCCGTTTAGCATTTAATTGGAGCCAAATTAAATTAATGGAAGTTCACAAAACTCTTGGTCCGTTGGTTAACATTAATTAAGATCTAATCAAGTTCTCGGTTAAGGTCGCTGACAATAAAATTCTTATGCACAAGTTTCCGCGTAAACGAAGGCGGTTCAAACTTTAAGTACACTCGTTACCAAGTTATTTCGATTTAGAAATTTCTATTTCACCACCAGCTCTAATCTCAACTTTGTTAAATTCTACGCTTCGCCTTTCTTAACGAAATTTTTAAATTAAAATTTGAAAATTTAAATTGAAATTTTAAAATTTAAAACAAAACTTTTAAATTTCGCTCGAGGGTTTACCTCAAGCGAAACCACGATAAACAAAAGTGGCAGCTTACAAGGTTCCAAATGGAAACAGACTCTTAAGCTATAACTGCCCTTTGACTTCTACCATAAATCTACCCAAGACTGTCAAACGATAAGCGCCCGGCGGTCCTCGTTCTGCCACTCGGTCCTGCCAGGGGCAGGAGGCGCCTTCCGGTTCACTTCCCCGTGTTGATGTTTCTCCGGTGTCGAGGGCGAAGCTCCCGAGAGGAGGGGCGGTGGCCCTTCCCCCATCTCATCCCCTGCGCCGTCAGCCCCGCCTTGCCGCTCGACGTCCCATGGGGCTTCGATGCTGCGGCGGATGTGGTCTCAATGGATCACTATCTGATGCCCAGTGATCATGTGACGCAGGAGATAAGGGACTGGAGTCTTCTGTTCAATGATGATGTATGGACCCTCGTACCGGGGCTCCAACTTGCCTCTACCCGGTCGTGGGTAATCAATGTAAACCAAGCCATGGGGCGCCTTCTCTTCGAACGGCTTCAATTCCTTGATTCCGTTAGCCTTCTCGTATCTCCACATGAACTCTTCCACTCGGCGGTAGATTTCGCTCAGACTCCTCTTTCGGTTTCGGCGTATTCCTCTGGGTTGTACGGGCTCACGCACGCCTCCTGTGGCATGCGAAATAGCTTTGAAGGTACGTTGGGGGTTCGCCCGTACATCAAGAAGAATGGAGAATATCCCGTGGCTCGGTGCACTCGGATGTTCAAGGACAACTCCACGGTGTCGAGGATTTTATCCCAGTCTCGTCCAGTTTCTTCACAAAGTATGCGGAGTTTGATGCATAATTCTTTATTCAGACGTTCGATCTTCCCGTTGCTTTGGGGATGGTATGCGGCGGTCCGTTGGTGTTGTACTTCCCAAACCCTGAAGAGCTCCTACAAGGTAGAGTTCCAGAACTCCTTGCCTTGGTCGGATACTACTGCTGAAGGGGCGCCCAGTTTGCACAGTATTAAACGATGGAACTTGTCCGCCACCTCCCGGGCCGTCTTGTCCTTCAAAAATAGAGGTCCCGTAGGATTTCTGTAGTCCCTACAGCTCCCGGATGAATGCTCCCGACGTCTGTGTGGGCATTCCAAATGAGCTGCTCTCTCAAGTTTTTAGGAACTACGATGACCTCTCTTCCGTTCGCATCGATGTAAACCAGCAGGTTCCTCACTAGTTTGACTCGACGGCTGGATGGGCTTGGTTACGGGCCAGCTGAAAGCCTTCCCTTCTTCGATGGCTGTTCGAATTGCCGCTATTTCAACGTCCTTCTGCTGGTGTTTGCTGATTACCTTGCGATCAATGATCGCTTTTTTCGGATATTACGTTCACAAACTCCTTCGTCACTCCAGGCGGGCGGGACAACCAATCAGCCACTCTGTTGAGTTTGCCTTTCACGTACTCGATGAGAACGTCGTAGTCTTGCAATGTCATAACCGAACGCTCTAGTCTTCCATTGGGCTCTCGATGTCCTTCCCTCAGAAGCCACTTCAACGGCTTATGGTCAGAACGGACGATAACTCTCTGCCCAATTATAACATTGCTTCAATTCCTTTTTGTTGGTTGGCCTCTGGGAGTTTTTGATGGCCTCTTTGGATTGCTGTGGCTTCACCCCCTTTCCTGGTGACCACATGGCCTAAATACCCCACCTGGGACTGTAATAACTGACATTTTTCCAACTTTACCTTTAAGTTGGCGGTGCGTAGGCTATCCAAGGCTCATCGTACCCTCTCGTCATGTCCTTCTAAAGACCTTCCAAGGACAATGAGGTCATCTAAGTAAATCTGTACTTCCTTGTCCAGTTGCTTCGGCAAAATAAAATTCATTACTCTTTGGAACACTGGTGGACTATTGGACAACCCAAACGTGACCACCCTGAACTCGAAATGACCGCTTCCCGTGGAGAAGGCAGTTTTCGAGATGCTATCGTCGTGAATGGCCAACTGCCAATATCCCGAGCGTAAATCCCTGCTCGAGAAGTAATGAGTCCCGTGCAACTTGGCCAAGGTTTCATCAATGATGGGTACTTAATATTTGTCCTTGCTGCCATTGACGTCCCAAGGTCTATAGTCTACACAAAGCCTCAGGGCCCTACGCTTCCTTTTTTTTCAATCGCTTCCCCTTTGGACTCTTGTGGTCACTCTTCGTTCCTAGTGATCACGTGGTCCTGGTACTCTACCTGTGACGGTAGTAGTTAATCTTTTCTTTCCCTCGTCGGTCTTCTTCCCTTTGAGAGCGACGGACATCGGTGAACATGCGTCTTGAGGTGTTTTCAATCTCTTCTTAGTCACTTGTGGAAATTTGACTCTTTCTCACCGTGACACTTGTTCCATTTTTCTTTTTGGGCGAGGAATCAAACGGCTGTTCCGACTAACCTCCCCGTTCTCGTTGCCTCAACCACCATGCCGATGTCATCTTGTCTTCAAGGTAATACTCTTTAGTCGTCACTTTTATTTCTCAAGAGTAACTTTACCGCCTCCTTGGAAAGTGTTAACTTCCCGTTGAGATTTCCGCTCTGTGATACTTGCAAACCACGCTGAGCCTCACTGCATATTCATTGCAGCGGGAATAGACGTCCAAGGGAACTACGTCCCCGGGTTTCATTCTGACTTCTCGCGTCAGAATCACGGCGGCCACCTTTAGTTTTTCGTGCGGGATTGCCTCTACCAGAGTCACCCTCGCACTATTTTCACCGTCTACTCACTTTCTCGTATGGTTACTGTTTCATTCAGTGACTGTCCTCTTCCGGTGGTCCACCTGGGCTTCGTACCTTTGTTTCGTCTTCATATCCTCCGAAACAACACGCCTATAGTCAAGTCTTGCTGAGCCTCTGGAATTATACAGACACCAAAGAATTCTTCAACCCCCCAAAGAAGGCTCCCGATGTTCTTGTGCATAGCTTATGTCAATGTGACGGAAGCTCCACCATCGTCCAGCGCGGTGGAAGCTTGTTGAACGACGAATACGGGTAGGGTGATCAGTCCTAGCCGACGGACTCGCCGCTACTTCCTCTGAAGCTATTCGGGAGGCTTCTCCTTCCAGTCCTGCCGAAGGTTTGCTCGAGGGCACGCCTCTTCCCAATTTCGCATTTGCTGACAAATCTTGCACTGGCTCCGGCCACTTTCTTCCATTGTTTCCTCTTTGGAGTCTCTGTCTTCATTTGACTTGGTTTGTTTTCTCTTCTGGTTTCTCATGGGGTTGTAGTCACATTCTTGAGTTGTGTTATTCCTCCTGTGACCAGTGTCACAGTTCTTCCTTCTGGGCTCTCCTCTCTTGCTGGACTTGTCTCCGTCGTTCACCTCCACATCCTTGATGTTGTCCTCCTTCGTGGCTGTTCTTTCTTCTGGATGTTGTGAGTTGTAGTCCCAGGATGTGGGAGGATTTTGCAGTTTCTGCAGTCTTCGGCTTCTGTCATGTGGCGTTTCTTCTCTTAGGACCTCTTCATCTCTTAGTCCCAAGCTTGGGTTGTTTACCGAAAACTGGGTTGATTCCATCCAATAGTCCCGAAAGGATGTTCCTTTGATGCAATTACAAGCATACTCCGGCATAACGGTCTTCAACGCGTCCTTAGGTATGCCCACTTTAATATGTCTCCTTATGGGATTAGCCTGAACCAAGGCATTACCTGAACGTAATAATCTTGTGGCAATTGTGTTGAGTGTCTCACCTTTTTCATTCCTGACGACGTTTGGGCTGGTTCCTGGGTTCTCTTGTGCCCGTTCGCCCATAAACTTCGGCGAACTTCCTTCCAATGTGTGCCCAAAAGTCGTTTGCTCAGGACCCCTTACTGCCTGTTCACGTTGCAAAGGTAAGCTAGTACTCTTTAATACCTGTACGACGGTTTTTATATTCTTCTGCCGGTCTTCGTCGGTGCGGTGTTTCTCATCTCTTGTGGTGTGTGCACTTCTGCAAGGGTTCTTTGGGATGTCTTCTGGGTTCTCTGGTCTCCACCCAACCCTTTCCTGCGTCGAAAGTTCTTCTTCTGTAACGGGAGGAACTAGAGAGATTCTTCGGGGACGAACCCCCGACCTTCGGTTGTCCCAATACTCCAACCGCGGAATAATCATTACAAGGTCTTCCAGTTTCGACCCTCTTCGGTTTATTTCTTCCCCTAATTCCTTGCATTCCTTGAGTAACCGAATAATGTTGGCCAAATTTATCCTTTTTAAATTTTCCAAACTTTCTGTACTTATTTCGTTTAAGTTCATTGGTTCGGTATCACTCATGTCACTTGTACTTTCTCCTTCATTCGTTATTTCCACGCTCTTTACCGACATCGCGAAACTTATTTGCTTATTTATTTTTATTTCAAAACCTTTAAAACTGTACTCACTGTTAGCGACACTTTTTACTGTTCTTAATTATTTTAACGAATTACTGTTCCCAATATTTTCTGTTAGTGCTTTTACTGTTACGCAAATTTATTTTAACAAAAAGTTACTCTTGCGACCAATACCTTGCAATAGGATCCCACTTCTGTGACACCATTTATGTCGTGCGCACCTTTCTTTTTCTTAGGTACTGCACGACTTTATTTCTTTTACAGTTTCTGACACCATTTAAGTAGTGCCCAACCCGTTTATTTATTTATGGTGCTGGACACCCTTTTAATTATGTTAATTTACTTCACTGGCACCTTTTAATTCTATTTCAAATTATTTCTTACGGGCGTGTGCTTTTCGTTCAGGATGACTCGACCTGTCCAGACGGATGGCTCTTTAAATTGATAGACGTAAGTTCCTTCGGCTTTCCAGAAGCCTACTTTGAATGTTAATTCACCTCAGCTAACAAGAGAGGCCTATTGCAAGGTATCGAAAACAACATACGCCCTCTTATAAAGCTTATTAAATATTACTCGAAACAGTACATGAATTTAGAAATTTATTCTCAAGTAAATTTATCAATTTCTGTACAATGCAATCCAATTTTAAATTCAAAGACAAAGTTCACAGTTATCTGAATTTAAGTAATTTATATAGAGGGGCTTTATATTTTAGTGACAATAAAACTTATAACGAGAAATGAAGTCGTCGAAATCGACCATGAAATTTGAAGAATTATTCTACTTGCCTGCAGATGACAAATTGCTCTCAATTGTGCTGCGTGCGGACCGCAGATTTACGGCCCGCCCGAAAGCAAAACGACAATCTACCAAATAACGGGACTTACTGCCGAACCCAAATTGACGGGTTCAGTAAACTAGGGCCCAGACGTACCCCGTTTAGCATTTAATTGGAGCCAAATTAAATTAATGGAAAGCTCACAAAACTCTTGGTCCGTTGGTTAACATTAATTAAGATCTAATCAAGTTCTCGGTTAAGGTCGCTGACAATAAAATTCTTATGCACAAGTTTCCGCGTAAACGAAGGCGGTTCAAACTTTAAGTACACTCGTTACCAAGTTATTTCGATTTAGAAATTTCTATTTCACCACCAGTCTAAAGAATTATTTGAGCCACTGCTAACTTTCGGAGGAACGTCTACAACTGATTTGAAACTCAAAGTTCCACCTCAGAATTACAAAAACTCCTCCCTTTGGTGTCTAAAGGGCCTATCAAAACCAGTTTCATTACATGACATCATTCGTACAAAAATTACTGATCTTCTATTGGCTCTAATCTCAACTTTGTTAAATTCTACGCTCCGCCTTTCTTAACGAAATTTTTAAATTAAAATTTGAAAATTTAAATTGAAATTTTAAAATTTAAAACAAAACTTTTAAATTTCGCTCGAGGGTTTACCTCAAGCGAAACCACGATAAACAAAAGTGGCAGCTTACAAGGTTCCAAATGGAAACAGACTCTTAAGCTATAACTGCCCTTTGACTTCTACCATAAATCTACCCAAGACTGTCAAACGATAAGTTCTCTTCTCCGATTACACACTCAGCCTTCGGTTATTCTCAAGGCGTCGGCACCCTTTACTTTGGTCGGTGTTCATTTTAAAAGATTTAAATTTTCACGCGAAATTAAATCAATTTCAAAATCCCTCCCATGAGAAACTGAATTAAAATAGAACAAACGTTAAGCAATTTGAAACACACTAATTCATTCGTTCATGAATATTTATAAATCAAAACACCTTGCTTTTAAAGATGTACACAACGAAACCTTAAACTAAAATTTCTGCATCTATTTTACAAAAGATTTCGGCATGCCATTTTGATGGTTACAACAGGGTACCCTGGGTGGCCTAGTGGTTAAGACGCTGGACAGCTGGTGGGGCGTGGTTTGGATTCCACGTTAAACTGTAGGTCTAAGGTGGAGTGAACCAAACCACGCCCCACCAGCTGTCCAGCGTCTTAACCACTAGGCCACCCAGGGTACCCTGTTGTAACCATCAAAATGGCATGCCGAAATCTTTTGTAAAATAGATGCAGAAATTTTAGTTTAAGGTTTCGTTGTGTACATCTTTAAAAGCAAGGTGTTTTGATTTATAAATATTCATGAACGAATGAATTAGTGTGTATAACCTTGGTTTTGCTTCCGACCGAATTGTTCATTCTGACGAAAGTCAAACTTGTCACTCCACCTTAGACCTACAGTTTAACGTGGAATCCGAACCATGCCCCACCAGCAGCACCCCAGCGTCTTAACCATTAGGCTACCCGAGGTACCTATTTATTTACCAACCAATTTCTTTATTGTGTGGGAGGTTGAACAGCTGGGTTTTGCTGTGCGCCAACCATTACACCCTCGAGTCGCATATATCATACGTATGATTGAAGTTTTAAATCCCGTATTGCAATGTGAAAAACAGTGTGGGCGTAAGTAACTCTTACAGCTTTAATTGTTAAACAAATAGCCTCACTGAAGTTACCGCCACTAATGAATGGTAAAGGGAGGCCTATAACGTTAATTTGTATTGTAGTAATTTGTTTTAGCCCATTTGAAAATTTAAAAAAGAGGTTCTGAGGAGGAAGCATGAATTTGGAAAAACCGAATTAGTGATGCATCGAGAATGGTCTAGTAAGTAGTCCACAATCTATAAAAACTGAGACCAGGATATTTGTAGACCTACCATATTTGTCTTAATTAATTAACATTAAACTTTTACATTATTCAAATAGATGAGTGACGCTATAATGTCTCGGGAGATGATTATTAAATTATATAAAAACTTGAATTTATTTCAAAATGTATTTTCTCTAAAATATTAATTCGGGTTTTTATTCCCGATACTCTTCTCAAAGAAAAAAGAAAAACAAAATAAAAATAAAGACCATAATAAATTCGTGGAACAAAGCCCACACAATTATATTCTTTAGTTTTTTACACTAGCGTATATATATATATATATACATATATATATATAATATATATATATATATACACAATTTATCACGCGAAACTTGTAAATCTGTAGTAATGTTTCGAGCACAGTTGTGGCATTTACACAAGGTAGCGCTCTTTGTGGGATTTGAAAACGGATCTAATTCGACCTATGAATATCTATGAATTATTCTTTCATCTGGTTTCCTTAGTGGAGTCGTGGTTCGAATTCCAGTTAAACTGGAAAAGGGTTGGTGGTAGCGACAAACTTAACCTTCGTCTGACTAGGGGATCTAAAATAATAAAAAAAAAGATAATTTTTTGTTTTTAATTTTGTTTGTATGAATAATTTTAACTTGCTATTCCGTGGAATATCGTTTATTCTTAGGAAATTCTTCAATTCAACGTAGCGTACATCTGACTCAAATTTATTCATAATTTAATGCATATTTCGTTAACTCAAGTGTGTTTTCTGTTCTTTCTACAAACTCGTTGACGGAAGCAGACTTCCTCATTGAAACATGTTTAACTTTTACATTTGTTTATAAATTTTTAAAAGGATTTAAATCTGGGAATTCCCAGACAAGTCGTACCTAAAATTAGGTAGGACTTGCCTGGGAATTCCCAGATTTAAATCCTTTTGAAAATCTCTAAACAAAAGTAAAAGTTAAACATGTTTCAATGAGGAAGTCTGCTTAAAAGTATTAAATCAGGCTATATAGTTTTATAGCCAGATTTATGTACTAAGAGTCAAATGAAGCATCTACCTTAGGGCCTCCGCACTTTAGAGGCCCCACAAATTATATTTTTAAAATTATAAAATGCTTATTAATATTATTAGATGCAAAGAATTAGGCAAACTGTTACTTTTACTTTTATATTTTGCGTTTGAGAATTACTGTTCAGACTATAGTGTATAACGTACAGCAAGTTCACATTAATTTTCATACATTTAAACCAGATTTCTGTAGAAACTACTCATTCCAGAATTTTCTCCCGCTAAAAGAAATTTTCACAGATACAGTTCAATATTTTATTAAAATCTTATTTATTTCAAATACTGAACATCATTTGGATGCCAGACGTATGACGATTTATCTTTGCTGTTGGCGATGCAAAAGGCAAGTCAAGTCAGTCCAGCTTCCTCAGGATCGTTGTACACCCGTAGACTTCTTTATTTTTAATTAATAAATAATTTTCGCCTTCCGGTCCAAAAATTATGTAAGGTAATGTGGCCATCTATCGACCCCCTAAGGTTGTCGGCTGTGTAACTTCCTTAAAAATAAAGGTTTACTTAATCAGTTTACAGCCAAACATCTAGAACGCTGTGGCTTAATTATTTTTTCTTGCTAGTATGTCATTGAAAAAATTATTTATATTCAGTGCTGGGATTAGCGGCGCTAATTTTTTATTAGCGACACTGTTAGCGCCGCTAATTTTCAAAATTGTTAGCGAAACGGGTAGCGGCGCTAAGTTTTTAGAGAAAGTCAATCGCTAATTTCTCAAAACAACTTGTACTAAAATTTGGTTCGTTGACTGCAATCTTCATTCTAAAAGACAGGCAGCACTAACTGCAAGTTGATCATGACGTCAGGGCCGTTTCCTGGCCTAAGCAGACTAAGCGGCCGCTTAGGCCCCGCTGCTACTAGGGGGCTCCTAGACAGGCTCCCAGGTCATAGCTCAGTGGGCAAGAATAGGAATATAGCTGGTTATTATTATTATTATTGTCGTATTAATTAAAGTTTTTGTATGAGACAAATGTGATAAAACGGAGACAAATGAAACGTTTTGGTCGTTATGTGTAAATAACTATTGTGAGATCTTATTTCTATTATTATTTAACTTTATTCTTACTATATGCTTATACTTTCCTAAATGCTTAATTTTTCTAGTATTGTAAAACATTATTTCACTAATTTACTAATTATTAAGAGATTTTGTAACACTTTAAAACCTAGGATTATTTTCGTTATGTTTTCAAGTTTATTAATTCTTTTCTCATATATTTCAGATAATGTGAATTTTGTTGGTTAAAACCTAAATGGTCTGATTATTTGAATGTATTTGATCAACGTTACAATTATAACAGTTATTATTATTATTATCATTATTATCATGATTATTATCATGATTATTATTTAGCACATTAGTTGTGGTTAACTAGATGTGACTTCGTGCATCTTGGAAAATGAAACGACATTATCCATCAGGAGCTGAAAAACGGAAAAAGAAGAAAATAGAGGAGGAGAAGCTTTCCAGTAGCACAGGTGAGGTGTGCCACTTGTATATTCTTATGATTACAGTTCAGGCAACTAGGTTAGGTAAGCCATCAAGCTAGGCAAGTGCTCAGGAATCGTGTAGAGAAAGCTAGTCTCTGTAATATTTATAATATTTCGAAATGTGAAATTTAATGGATCACATCACCTCAAATTCTGTTCACACAGATCAATTATCAAACAAGATAAGAAAGAGTATTTTAGCAAAAATTAACAGAATATGTAATGTTATGTTCTTCTCAGGAGCACTACTGAAATATTTGGAAAAGCCATCCTCAGCAAAGCCTGATGAGCATCATGAGCCAACAGCAGGACCATCCTCTATGCAACCTCAAACACCAGTAGAAGTAGAGCCTGATGAACCAACAAGTGGCCCATCTTCTGTTCAGCTTCAAACACCACACACAGGCATTTCAACTGAACAACAAGAACCAAGATCTGCTCCACCGCTTGATCCGTATGACTGGCCAGTTGTCCTGTCAGATGCCTTGAAGACAGATCTGGTGTCTCGAGGACCATTTCAAATCAGTCCAGATTTCACATTCCCTAAAAGAGAGGACGGTAGAAGCGTTCATCACCATTACATGTACAGAACATTAATTAATGGGGAAAAAATAAAGCGAAGCTGGCTGACGTACTCCAGAAGGAATGATGCTCTTTATTGCTTCTGCTGCAAGTTGTTTTCAAGGAAGTCGTACAAACTAATTACGGATGAACTTTGACTGGATAAACGTTGGTTCGCTTCTGAAAGGCCATGAAAATAGTTCAGAACATGCAGATAACATGGCAACATGGAAGGATCTGGAACTGCGGCTAAAAACTGGGAGGACCATTGGCCAAACTGAAATGTCATTAATGGAGGTAGAGCGAAGACGCTGGCGAGATGTTCTCACACGTCTTGTAAGTATAATCCAATCACTGGCAGAGAGAAACCTTGCTTTCAGGGGGTCTTCCTCTACATTGTACAATCGAGACAATGGCAACTTCTTGAAGGAGGTTGAGCTGCTTGCAGCTGCTTGCCAAATTTGATCCAGTGATGAAACAACACATCAGCAGAGTCGAAAGTGGCCAATATAGTCATTCAAGTTACCTAGGAAACATCATTCAAAAAGCTCATTGGGTCCATTAGTGGGAAGATCTTGGATGCCATTGTTGCAGAAATAAAACAAGCTAAATATTACTCACTCATTTTAGATTGCACTCCAGACATAAGCCACTAAGAACAGATGTCGATTATTATCAGAATTGTTAAAATGGGTGAAGTACCAGAAATAAAAGAATATTTCTTGGGCTTTCTTGAGCTTCAGAAAGTACAGGCCTGGGTTTATCAGTTCTGATTCTGAAGAGACTAGATGAACTGAATATTCACTTTGATGACTGCAACGGAGCGAACATGAAGGGCAAGAACAAAGGTGTTCAGGCAAGGTTATTAGAGAAGAACTATCGTGCACTCTATGTTCCATGTGGGGCTCACACTCTGAATCTTGTAGTGGCTGATGCAGCTAAAGCTTCCACAGATGCCATCAGCTTCTTTGGCAACGTACAAAAATTGTACAACCTTTTTGCAGCAGCTACACAGAGATGGACAATCCTAAAGAAGCACGTGAACATAACACTCAAGTCTTGGAGTGAAACTAGGTGGGAGAGCCGGCTTAAGAGCATCGAGGCTGTGCGATACCAGAGCCACAACATCAGAGAGGCCCTGTTGGAAGTCAGAAACAATGCCACAGATGCCATAGCCAGGACTGAAGCACAAACACTTGCAGAGGAGGTAGGGCCTTATCGCTTTCAGATTTGTACAGTAGTATGGTATGACATTCTTCATGCAGTTAACCATGTGAGCAAACTTCTTCAGTTTCCTACAATGCAGTTTGATGTGGCAGTCAACTTCCTCACAAAAACAAAAGACTCACTCACTAGCTACAGAAACACAGGTTTTGTTGCAGCACAAGTCGTAGCTAGGGACATATGTGAGGAAATGAATGTGGAGGCTGTGCTGAAGGAGAAGAGGCTCAGATCCACAAAAAAGCACTTTGCTTACGAAGCTCCTGACGAACCATTTGCAGAAGCCTTAAAGAGGCTGGAAGTCAAATTTTTCAATGTGGTGGTGGATTGTGCCATCGGGTCAATAAATGAGAGATTCAAAACATTAGATGATGTGAGGGACATATTTGGGGTTCTCCTAAATTTCACCACAATGAACAAGGAAGACTTGTCCTGCAAGTGTGAAAAGCTCTCTAAGATACTGAGCTCTGGAGCTGACTCTGACATTGATGGAAGAGAACTTGCCGACTTTACCTTCACACAACATGACTGCATTGGAGCTTCTCTCCTTCATTCATCAGAAGCATCTGGAGGAACTATACCCGAATCTCTGGGTTGCACTAAGAATTGCCTGCACTCTACCTGTGACAGTAGCGTCAGCCGAGAGGAGCTTCTCTAAGATGAAGCTAATCAAGAACTACCTCAGATCATCAATGGGGCAGGATCGCTTCAGTGGCCTTGGCATCATAAGCATCAACCAGGACGTTGGCAGGGAGATTTCATATGATGATGTTATTGATGATTTCGCCCGGAAAAAATCTAGGAGGCAAAAATTTTGAAGATACAAACTGTTCTGTATAACTGTTAGCTATTACACGATTGTATCGTAGAGTTAGTAATTGTTTGGTAGTTGATAATTGCATTACTTTTTTTGTACATAGTTCTATGTCATTTATTCTAAATAATGTATAAGCTAATTTTCAGAAATTTCATGAAGAGTATTTTTTCTGTTTGTCTTCTGAAGTACATATTTGTTGTTTTGGACATAAATGTTTCATTAAAATTGTTTCATAATTGTTTTTATTAACACAGCCATTTTTTGTATGTGTGTGCTGAGGTGATGTAGTAGGCGCGAGTTGGTGGATGCAGGGGTGGGGCCTCAAATGGGTATACTGCCTAGGGCTCCCTAATGGCTAGAAACGGCCCTGCATGACATCATCATGTAGAGGTTGTAAACTGCAACTTGTTGGACAGACTCTATATATCCACTGCTCTGCTTGTAGCAGAACATATATAAATTGGGGTAGTTTCAGGAAAAAATAGCGACAAAATTAGCGTTAACGGCGCTAACTGTTGAAATGCTTAGCGTTAGCGGGCACAGCACTGTTTATATTTAATAAAAAAATAGATAAAAGTTAGGCATAAATAAAAAAATAAATAGTCCATCAAGGCCCGCCATCGACCCCTCTTTAACAGGCTCTTATTTTATGATATTTTAAACTACGCGGGCTTGCCATCGATACCTATTTTCAAAATTTTAATCATTTCGAATATTTACTCGAGTCCGTTACGGAACTCTTGAGCCTAGCATCGACCTCGTGGGTCGAGCGTGGGCCCAATAGCCATTTTCAAAATTTCACTACTGCATGCGGTATCACGTGGAGCTACACCTAAGATCATAGTCTTATTATTTACTCAAATATCAACTAAAACCTATGCACATATTACCAGGGCCGCCGAGAGGGCGGGGAAGTCGGGATAAATCCCCGGGGCCCGGAAAGAAGGGGGATGAAATCTAAACATATCAATAAAGCAATTGATTAAATAACAGAGAGGAAATATAATTAGTGAACATGCATTTTATAGCGATTATCATAATCAAACTGAAACAGGTAAAATATTATCTGCGGTCCACCACTGCCCAAGACCGACTGACAGATCTGGGAACCATTGTAATTGAAAGCCAGTTAGCTCATACTTTAAATTTCATCAGAATCATTTACCACTTTGCTGGAGAGAAGACAAAGAACGTACACTTCTAATTATGAAAATCTTGCAGTAAACAATTGTCTTGCCTGCATGAACTGGTGCTACATTTGTAAATTGTATGGTGATAGAATTAATATAATTGATTCGAAAAATAAAATGGTCATTTTCCTCCGAGTTGATTATTCATACTGTATATTTTGAATAGTGACTTGGCCATATAATCAGTTTGCTTGTTATGTACACAAAAAACATTCATAATAAAATACTGAGTAAACAGGGGACCCATATACCAATCCTTCCCCGGGGCCCGGGGCAGTTTTCAGCGGCCCTGCATATTAACTCTACACATTCTTTCATCCATTTCTTACCTATTTGCACTCAAATACAAAGCAAAAGTTATACTGGAACTGAAAAAAATTTGAAAAACTCTTTAGGTAAACAATACACACTGCACTGACAAATGCTGGGATATTTTAACCTCGCGCTTCGTTTCCAGTTGTCGGTGCATGCACACAACTTACCGTTCTATTAAAAAACCCAACGGTCAATCGCAAGCAGAGGTCAGTGGCAGCGCGCTTCAGTTACCGCCATTTTTCAGCGGCACAACGAACGCATTATTCCAGAATTTTACACCAAATATAATTCATAATTTCAATTGCTTAACATTCATTACGTCTTCATTCGTGGCAGGTCGACGACGACCATCTTGTTTTAAACTAGTACAAGCTGAAATTTCTCCATTAATTTCAATAAGCTATTTTTTCGCAACTAATCGGGCTAGATTAAACCGGTTTTGACTATTCAAATGCAATTACTTAGTTCTAACATAAGTACTAAGTTCAATCGTTACAGTTATACTATATGTATACATAAAAGCAGGGCCGGCGCTAGGAAGTGCGGGGCCCAATTAGAAAATTGTTAGCGCCTAGCGGGGCCCTCTACCCTACAAAACCTGAAGATCGATGCTTTATGCTTCGTGCAGTACGCCAGTCCCAGCCAAAAAGCGTTGAGGGCTTGAGGCTCCACCATTAGCCACAATGATATACTAAAAATTGAAAGCCCATATGAAAGTTTTAATGTTTTATTACAAGTCAAGATATGCATGTATGCATCTAATGATTAAAGCAAAAGATTTCATGATTTTTAAAAGCCTGGGAGTAAGAAGAAAAGCGCAGGGGGCAAAAGAACAAGCTCTAGTAAATAGAAATGTAAATGCTCTCTATGATAATGAGGCAAAAACTAGTTAATTTAATATGTAGGATCTACTTACCACCACGTTTCTCTGTTACATGCAGGCTTAAGACACTTCAAGTTTGCAGTTTGGACATATAAACAATTTGGACATATTTAACAAACAACACAACTTTACATTCCAAGCTTTATGTTATATAATCTCATTAACAGCGCTCTTTCTGTGTTGAGGGTTTGAATATCGTCCACAAATTACCTTTTTTTTTTAAAAGCTAAACGGCGACGATAAACTGAAATTACAAAACAAATAAACAAACGATTAGCAATAAAACATTGAAACATAGATATACGAGGACGGACTGAATAGTTTCACTGCCTTCACAGTAACAAGAAACTTCGTGCACACTGGACACTCATTAATTCATCATAGCGTCCCCCACTCGAGCGCGTGCGCGGGGTCCCCTCGGGGCGCGGGGCCCAATTTGAACAAATCGGTCTAATCGGCTTAAAACCGGCCCTGCATAAAAGTACACACACACACACACACACACACACGAGTATACCAGTCTCTTAGTTATTCTACCAACACCGCACAACACCGTGCAGTACTGTATTGTTTGCACAAATTTAGTTAACTTATGTTGTTGTGGGTTCAGTGTAAGGTTTCCCCACGTTTACATCTTCCAAGTAACCTAAATTGATGTAATGAGTCTGCTGGAGTCTTATACAGTATTTAATGTGAATAGTACACTTGTTTTTCAACAGGTATCATTGTCGACGCACTGGGCTTAATCGCTTTTAAAGTCGAGTGTTGCCACCATTAGATTTCCATCGTTCGGATCAGATCCACCTTAAACAACGTACCTTCCAGATACCCACTGCTATCATTCTTGTTCTCAAGAGTACAAGCAAAGGTGGGCACCCGGGCCTCAAAAAGGACCGACGGTCCCGGTCCTTGCCTCAAACTGGACCGACGGTCCCGGTCACGGTCCTTTCTGAAGATAGGACCTAGGAACGACTCGGTCCTCGGTCCTTATATATAATATAAGTGAAAAATTTGATTAAAATGAAAAATGAAATTAAAGACACCGGAAATCTTTAATTTTATTAACGTAAATTATAATTAATACAATACATAAATGATGAAAAAAAGTTATTAAGTTAAATGCTTGAGTTTCCCTTCAAGAAGACTAGCATTTCAAAATGGCTGTCACTGAGCCCTGACCTTTTCGGCTTGAGCACTGGTCGAACTGGTTCTGGACGTGAGGGTGGCGCCTGGAGACATGTCGCTTGAGGTTGTTTTGGCTCTTGTTGCTTGTCGAGAGGATGTTCTTGTTCGGCAGGCACAGCAAGCACTTGTACTCCAGGTTCTGCTCACCCTTGGGGCCCAGGTATTCAAAGTATTTGTCCAGGTACGGCCAGGGATTGCTGGGTTCAGTTCTTCCGCTAGGAGCTCCAGTTGCTTGACTTGAAGTTGAAGCACTAACATCAGTAGATTCTTCGTCTCCTCCAGGTGTTGAAACAAGTTTCAGTTCAGTCTCAGTCTCTTTCTGAGTCTTCTGGAGGAAACATCCATCTTCTTTAGAACTTCAAATAATCACTAAACACACTAAAATCACTAAAAAAGACCGTCCGGAATTGCTTAAAAATGGACCGTCGGTTCTCACAGAAAAGGACCGACTTTCCCGCTCACGGTCCTTAAAAAGGACCGAGTTCCTGGAACTCGGTCCTGCCCACCTTTTAGTACAAGTGTATACTAAACTCAACTCGTTTAATATTCATCGGCTACAAACTTGGGTTGGTCCCCTTGATTTTATAAGATTTGATCTTAGTTCTAAGTTCTAACTAAGTCTTGAAACTTAGTCGTTTCCTTTTAGTCAGGCCTTAACGAGGAAAAATTATATATAGGCCGTCAAGTTGTGTCGGTCGGGAAGACCCATTCGAACTGTGGGTCGATGTACCTTGGCCTTATTAACTATTGGAGGTGAAGTTTAAGCTGTAGCCCACAAAAATCCGACATACTCGTATAGTATCACATTTCACAATTGCCTGATCTCTGACATATATCTAAAATTAATTCCACGACAGTGGTACCCAAAAGAGGAAATTAGCACGTGAAAAAGAGATGAAGAAACATCAGAGTTGTCAAAAAATGTTGAAAAATTTGACTTCTTTAGTCACTGCTATCAACATCTGGTCATGGAGATCATACTGAAGGCTCAGCTGCTACTCAGACTCAAATTGACTAAGGTTAAAAAATGGCACCTCGAGAAGAATCTCAGTCAGCTGAAGAAATACAGCAAAAACTTCCAGGACTTGAATTGGACATTGGCCTATAGTCTTTCAAATTGACAAATGAAATGGTTAGTTATTGGGTAAGAAGAGGTTGAACAGTTACAAAACAACAGTAATCGTTCTTGCACAAGACAAATGTTTGAACGTGCTCATTCAAATGGTGAAAAAATTGATCGAGGCTGGTTATGTTATTCACCTAGTACTGGCAAGGTTTATTGTTTCTTTTGTAAACTATATATGGGTCAAGGTCTTTTAGTGACTGATGATTCAATGACTGGAAAAATGCTAGCCGTTCCCTAGACTGTCATGAAAAATAAAAAATCCACTGTGATGTAACCGGAGAAGTGGCAAAACTAATGAGAACCAATGGAAGGATTGATAAGCAGTTGTTAGAACAAGTTGACGAATTAACAAATTATTGAAAAATATATGTCAAAGAGTAGTAAGTGTAATCAGGTTCCTTGGTGAGCATGGGCTTCCTTTCCGTGGTGATGATGAAAAAGTGGGTTCTACAAACAATGGAAATTTATTGAGAATGATGGAGGTTATAGTTGAGTTCGACATTTTTCTGGCAGAACATATACAGAAACATGCGAACAAAGGCAATGGACATGCAAGTTATGTCATCAACCATTTCTGAGTAGTTCATTGAACTGATGGGGAAGAAAATTCTCAGCATTATTGTTTCACGCTTAAAATCATACAAATATTTTTATGTAACTGTGGATTATACTCCAGATAATAGCAATACTGATCAGATCACTTGTTGTCAGGGGCGTACCTAAAGTATTTGGCACCCGGGGCGGATCCTTCCTTTGGCACCCCCCATAAATAATTTTAAAAATTAAACACAGAAAAATACATTGTTTGCAAGTAGATTTTTAAACAGTACTGTCATAAGCAAATTAGAAATAAGAAAAATGCAGGACATTAAAAATTCAGTAAACAGGTAATACTGCATTTTATTTTATACAAAAAAACACAGGAAATCCAGTCTCAACGCTCAGCCTATTCTTCAAAGGTAAATAGAGAGGCTTCACAATCTCTGCTTTCGAGCCTTAATTTCTGCAAATTGATCAATGACCTCATCAAAATTCACCTTCTTTGCATATTCATGTTCAATTGAAAGTAAAGCCAGATTTGTCAATCTTATCTGACTTATGGTCGAGCGAAAGAAATTTTTTATCAATTTCAATTTGGAAAACCTTCTTTCACATGATGCAATAGACACACAGACAGTCAAAAAGAATCTCAAACACAGTGACAAGCTTGGCAAAGATTCCCAAAAATCCCATTTCACAATAAACTTGATGAACTTGATCAATGGTTTTTTGAAGCTTCAACCCTGCTCCCAAGGTCTTCCATTTCTCCAGGCATGAGATATGCTGCTCAGAAACCTCATGGTCAGACACCTTTGGGTTGAGCTTCCATCATGCTTGAAACCCAGTGACAAAGCTGGATGTTCCAATTCCTTTGTCATCAAGAGCAAACAGTCTGCAGCAAAAACAAAACAAACTTTCTTTTGATGGAGAGTAAACCATCCATGTTCTCAAAACTTTCTCGCCATTTGGCAGAGCCTTATAGAACCATGCAGTGGTCAGCTGTCGACTCTTCCCTTTAGATTTCTCTCCTTGTCTTTGAACTGCACTGAAATGTCCATCCCTATTTTGGAAGGGTTCACTTCCCCTCTTAATAAGATCAAGTCATTTGGAACCGGGATTGGCCAAGCAGCGACATCAGAATAAATTGAAAAATCTATCCGTCTCTTCTTCATCAGAGTCTTCCTCTGTTGGTGTGGACTTCTGCTGGCGTCTCCTTCCTCTTCATCAGTTTCACTGCTTTTAGAAGATGAATTGCTATCCTCCAATCCTTGCTCTCTCTCATTTGAATGCTCTTGTGAAGATGCTTCTTGTATTTACCCTTCAGATTCACCAGGCTGAATATCTTCAGGACTTTCTCCTATTGCACTTGATGTTGAAGGCATCACATACTTCAAAATTGATCCGGACATTGCCTGAGCCACCTCTTCTCTTGCCTTCTTCATTTTTCTTTGTTGGAATCCACTGGGTCGATTTCGCTTCATAGTGGATGTTTTCTGCAAAATTTTAAAATCAAAAGGTATAAAGCATGAACATGCATAACAAGCATGAACTATTATGACTTGAAATACATTAACTGAGCAAATTGTCTGTGAGTATTATTATTATTGGGGGGGGGGGGGGGTTAAGTGCAAACACGACTCCTAAAAAAGCAGAAAACTATGAGCATTACTCACAAATAACTAGACCACTGACAAAATGAAAATTAACAGTATATCCAGTAAATAAAGAAGTAAAAAAAAATTGATTACAACAGAAAAGCTTCAAACAAGTGGTTCTCAAACTTTTTCCAACCAGATACCCATTGAGTTATCAGATTATCAACCCAGACAAGCAGAGACAATTAATTATCATTATTATTATCATTATCACTTATAAACACTTAAACATCACTATGATATCACATTGTCAAAAATTACTGGACACTGGTATAAGTACCATGATAATGTTATAAACACCAGCACTTTATGCTTTATCATAATTATTTAATGAAACATACCTCATGCATGTGGAGTCACAGTGTCAGTGAACAAGACTTGGAATGTCAGCTGCAGCCAGCTGGCTATGCTCAACAAACTGATGACTAAAACGTCAATAAACGTTCGCCTTTCGATGTAATTTTTATCAAATATTTAATTTTTCGTTTGTAAATATTGTATTGCCAATAAAAATAAAATTTATTTTATAGTGGAAATTAACATTAAGCTGTTGTAATAGTTTGAACATTTAAAAAAAAATTTTCTTTGGCGAATTTTTCATTTGGTTTGAAAACTTGTACTGGTATTTCAACTCTCCCGATGGCACTTCCTTCCTGGCTGTCACCCCGGGGCGGACCGCCCCCCTCGCACCCCCCTTAGTACGCCACTGCTTGTTGTGTTAGATATTTGGAAGCTGATGGTCCTGTTGAAAGATTTTTAACATTCATAGACAGTCGTAGCCACACTGGTAAGAAGTTAGCGTAATCCCTTTTTGATTTCGTTGAAATGGCCGGCATTGATATAGAAAACAGCCCTGGTCAATCCTGTGATAATGCAGCCAACTTGAGTGGGCGATACAATGGGATGCAAACTCCTGTTGCACAAAAAGTCCTCTGACGACATTCATTCCTTGTTCTGCACATTCATTAAATCTTGTTGGGCAGGTTGCTGTTGATTGTTGTGGTGAAGTAGTGACTTTTTTCGATTCTGTGCAGAGGCTTTACACCTTTTCGAAATCAATAGGCCGTTGGCAACTTTTGAAAGATAAACTTAAAGTTAAAGGCCTTCTGATGCCAAAGGAGTTATCAAACGCTAGATGGTTTGCTCAAAGAGATGCCACAAAAGCATTACAGGCTGGCTATGCCAAGATAATGGATGTCCTTGAGGATATTTCCAGCAATGAGGATGAAAGTGAGAATAGAAACACAGCATCAGGTTTGGTGGATGTAATGTGTAAATTGGAAACTGGGATTTTCATTGATCTGTGGCACACCATTCTTGAAAGGTTCATTGTGACTAGCAAGCAACTACAGTTGTCATTCTGCTGAAATCATTGGTAACATTTATGCAAGCGTTGCGAGATCGTTTCGTTGATTTTGAACAATCAGGAATTGAAAAAAATATGGCACATCAGAATACAGTGTACAACAGAATCGTGTTCAGCGTAGGAATGCAAGATTAGATCCAATAGATTATGGCAGAGGTAAAAAAGTGCAACAAAGTCCAAGAAACCACTTCAGAACTTCCAGTTTCATGCCCGTCATCGATCGTCTTATGCAAGAACTTGAAAAGAGAATTGAGACTTATTCTCATGTGTTTGAAATTTTTTTTTTTTTAAATGGTAATAAAATTCTTTTAAGTGATGATAAAATTCTTTAATGTCCTGTATATTGAAAGTGATGAACTTCGTGACCTTGACTTCTCAGAAATAAATGAATTCGCAACTGTCAAAGCACGAAAAGCTTACATTTAAGATTATTTTATTTCTCACTTGTGAACTAAACATGCATAATAAAATCTGCATCAAAAACATTTTTTTCCCCGAAGATATTTAGGTTTGAACAGAGATGGGAGCCACCCCCTAGTTTGAATCGTCTCGGTGCCTCCACAGGTCTAAATCCGGCATTGCATAAAATACTTGATACAATCTCTTATATCTTCCCTGAACTGTATGGCAAAGGTGTCGCAATCTAGGTTCGACGTGACAGCTTTGTACCATTATATTGGAGCCTACCAAAAGACGCAAGTTTCTCTTTTTTTAAGAAATATAAAGATACTCTGCCTTAACCTTTTCATTCACGAATTATAATGTAGGGTAGAAAAGAAATTTGCTTTTATGCGTGATTACATAAGAATAAATATGGTTTATTTTCCAGCTACAAAGTTGTGTACGCAGTGAGTGAGAGAGTTAAATAGAATAGTGACCCTTTGCCATGACCGATTAAGTTAATAGTTTTCTTCGTGAAGTTGTGCTCAAAGGAACCTGTTCCAGGCGCACTCTGACGTATTTTGTGGCGTCATTAAATTGATCCGTTGTTGACTCGTTAAACACGGCTGAACCAGCTTTCTTCTATCAAATTTGTATACTTCTTGTAGTTTGGAAATTTGTGAAATAGGGTTTTGCACCTGAATCTTTAAATCTTCTAAAGAAAACTGAATAGTTTCAGCTACAGTGATGAATTCAAATTCTTACTGAATTTGCTCCGATGTTGCTGAAGGGTTTTCTCAACAAAACCTGCTGAGACGAGGACGTCCCCCTCCCATACATCCACCAGTTCTTTTCGACGTTTGGGACCTCCGACGATGTTTAAAATGAGAGAATTTGTCACAATAGCAGTAAGAATGTAATTTTGGGGGAAATATGAAATTGAGTGACTGTTCATTAGGGTGGCCCACTTTTCAATTTTTTTTTAAAAGTATAGGTGATCGTGGTTTTTCCCATTATTTGGCACTATACTAGCACTTGGTACCATTTTTACAAAAATTGATCAATATTTAGGGGTCTCGCATCGACCTTGAAATTACTAGTTTTCTTTTTTAAATGCGTACTTTTTAACTTTTTACTGAATCAAGATAAATCATTAAGTAGGGATGTTTTCTGAATCCTCTTGATGAGAGAAGTCGTTTGGTCTGCCTGCCAATGTCATACGACTAACGGTTTAAAGGTTGTGCCTGTATACAGGTAATACCAATGTACTAGTATAGTGCCAAATAATGGGAAAAACCACGATCACCTATACTTTTCAAAAAATGAGTCACCATACCCGGGCGGAATGTATAATGTATATAGGTAATTAGAAAATGCACTATGCCTGTGCCAGGTACCTAACCTATTTCTTTTTTTGCAGATCATAACATTTTGAAATTCTGTCTGAGTTCCTCATCCTTTGTCATGGACAAATCGATGGCAACCATAACTGGAAGAACTCTTGAAGCTACAAATAGAGAGTCATCAAAAGGAAAGGCGAAAATAACATCGCTACCTTCTCTAAGATCGGCCTCGGAAATTTTTTTATTTGGCCAACCGTCGTCCTCCATCAGTGGTAGCAAATTGCCAACAACACGGCAGGTTTTGCAATACTTCTTCAGTGTTATCCAGTACACTGCTAACAGGAAAGACGTATTCAAAGAAACCATAAACAACGTCTTAAAGTTTTGGAACATGGCCCGCATTAAAACAATCACAAAGCTCAACTGCGAACGGAAGCTAGAGGCATTGTGGAAAGAGTGGCACTTACTCCAAAAGAGCAGAAAACGAGAAACTGACGCCAGAGGAAAACGGCAGAAGTTCTCGGCAGTGTGGACAAGCTGTGGGATATCGGAGCATCTGACGCTGTCGAAGATATAAAGAAGAATCGACTGCTGTCCGACAAGGACAAGAAAGAAGACATTGACTTCTACCTCGATCAACGTGGTCCTCGGGTGGCAACGATGAGCGGGAACGATAAAGTTTTCGCTGTAAAAAGAAAGCTACAGGAAGGAAGAAAACGTCCTCGCCAGGAGCCGCAAACCTCAGAGTATGCAATGCACACTTTGAGGTTTGCGGCTCCTAGCGAGGACGTTTTCTTCCTTCCTGTAGCTTTCTTTTTACAGCGAAAACTTTATCGTTCCCACCCGAGGACCACGTTGATCGAGGTAGAAGTCAATGTCTTCTTTCTTGTCCTTGTCGGACAGCAGTCGATTCTTCTTTATATCTTCGACAGCGTCAGATGCTCCGATATCCCACAGCTTGTCCACACTGTCCGAAAACTTCTGCCGTTTTCCTCCGGCGTCAGTTTCTCGTTTTCTGCTCTTTTGGAGTAAGTGCCACTCTTTCCACAATGCCTCTAGCTTCCGTTCACAGTTGAGCTTTGTGATTGTTTTAATGCGGGCCATGTTCCAAAACTTTAAGACGTCTTTCCTGTTAGCAGTGTACTGGATAACACTGAAGTAGTATTGCAAAACCTGCCGTGTTGTTGGCAATTTGCTACCACTGATGGAGGACGACGGTTGGCCAAATAAAAAAATTTCCGAGGCCGATCTTAGAGAAGGTAGCGATGTTATTTTCGCCTTTCCTTTTGATGACTCTCTATTTGTAGCTTCAAGAGTTCTTCCAGTTATGGTTGACATCGATTTGTCCATGACAAAGGATGAGGAACTCAGACAGAATTTCAAAATGTTATGATCTGCAAAAAAAGAAATAGGTTAGGTACCTGGCACAGGCATAGTGCATTTTCTAATTACCTATATACATTATACATTCCGCCCGGGTATGGTGACTCATTTTTTTGAAAAGTATAGGTGATCGTGGTTTTTCCCATTATTTGGGAGCCTGTATACAGGCACAACCTTTAAACCGTTAGTCGTATGACATTGACAGGCAGACCAAACGACTTCTCTCATCAAGAGGATTCAGAAAACATCCCTACTTAATGATTTATCTTGATTCAGTAAAAAGTTAAAAAGTACGCATTTAAAAAAAAAAACTAGTAATTTCAAGGTCGATGCGAGACCCCTAAATATTGATCAATTTTTGTAAAAATGGTACCAATGTGCTAGTATAGTGCTAAATAATGGGAAAAACCACGGTCACCTATACTTTTAAAAAAAAATTGAAAAGTGGGCCACCCTACTGTTCATTCAGTAGCGTGAAACACACTCTTAAATTAAGGTTGGAAGCGATTTCGTTTAACGAATTCGAGAATGTTAAACCCTTGTGAATACTACTGCCAGTGGTGATTCGATATAATTGTACAATTGTATGGAAACGGAGTAAGTACTCTACTTAATTACGAAACTTATATATATATATATATATATATATATATATATATATAGTGTGTGTGTGTAGTAACTTCACAAAAGTGGTTGAAAACTGGAGGAGTCGCTTCAGCATTTGTGTAAGGAGGTCAGAAGCACATGTAGGTAGATAGCTTTTTAATGTGTTCAGAACATTTAACATAAGGATTCGAGCATCAAAATTACTTAAGTATTGTCAGCACTTACTAGTCTCTACACTATGTGATTAGGTATGCCATCGCAGTAAAAATGAAATAATCATAAGTAAATTGAGGATGTAAAATTGAGATTTACTGGGACCATAATTTCATATATTTTTTTATTATGCTATTATAATTGTTCACAATACTGCATCAAAATTTTACATTGAAAATAGCAACACCTTTTCACTTATATCCTGTCATAAACTGTAGCCGACTACCCATTTCAGTTCATTCTTTAGGAATAAGTAATATTAAGTAATATTGGTCATTCGAAGAAATGGGTGCTTTTTGCCACGCCAAATAATTTCGCCTTTAATTTCATGCTTTGAAGCCCAGTAAAGCCTAAAGCTTAAGGACCAAATAAAATAAAATAAATAGTCGAGCTTCACAATTATTCATGTTATCGTAAATTAAAAAAAAAAAAAATATTTATTTTATTATTAATAAAGGTTATTCTATTCTATTCTATTCAAAGTATTGGGAAAGTAATTCATTTACCTCTGGACTTTTAGAGAAGTAACTAATTTAATTATGACAGTAATTACTTTGTTTCTGAAGTAAGTTAATTACTTTTAAAGAGTAATTTTCACAAGAGTTTTATTGGAATGTTAAAACTTTCAAGGTTACAGTGTGACGAACTTGCGTTCATGTAAAGAACACATTTTGTTTTTGTTGGTCTCAGGTTGGGCTGGTGTCAGAGCTGAATGGCAAAACCCTTATCCAAATTTCAAAATTTTTCTTTCCCCAGGAGAACGACCTTTTGAGTGTGGATGGACAGCATGCGAAAAGAGATTTGCGCGCAGTGACGAACTTGCACGCCACACACGCACGCACACCGGGGAGAAGAATTTTGTGTGTCCATTTTGTCAGAAGAGATTTATGCGCTCTGACCATTTAAGGTTCGTAATTAACCTTTGAGGTACCATAGACATGGAATTTTCCGTCAGAAAAAAATTCACTGTTAAACTGTATTAAACATAATAAATGAGAGAGCAAGAAGGCAGGTTAAACTCTGCCCTATACAGAGGGTTGACAAAAGTAAATAAACATCACGATGATTGTCCTGAAGTAGGGATGTTCATAAAGTCACGCGAGTGAATATAAATGTACACCACCATATTCACATACACCCCGTACAAGTAGCAAAGCTCATCAATGGAATGACAGAACGTACGTCACCTTTACATAAAGCGAAGGAAAAAGCAAGACGATTCTAAATATACTGATTCAATAATTCTGTTATTCATTTACTTATTGTCAAACCAAAAACCATGGAAAAACCGAGGGTGTCTATTTACTTTCATCATCTCTCTACGATGCCCTTTGCTGAAAAAGAAATGTTCAACTTCTTTATCAGTCTGTTCAACTTACAACTTGGATATTGGGAAACGGTTTGGTTAATAATGACATAACGCCTATAGCTACAGTAGTTGTATAATATCTAGTAATACCACAACACTTTAAAATAACTTTGAGGGGGGGAGTTCATTTGTATGCAAGATGTGGTACACGTTACTTGATCAGCAGCATGGTAGAAAAAGAAAAACTTAGTCATCACAAATCGTCGTAAAAAGAAATTCAAAACACAGTTAAATTTTAGTTTTGAATTCAGTTTTCCACTAATTATAACGCTTAAACTTTTCACACGGACCGACTTATTTTGGCATTTCTCTTACTATTCATATCAAATTGTGTGAATGAGTGTTTCTTTAAAGTTTAACTACAGTTCCAGTAACATCTTGGTTATATCATAGAGTGGACGTACAGTTTGACGTGAAATCTATATCATGTTCGTGTGAATGAGCTGAAAACTTTACCGAGACTTCTAGATACCTCTTGTGACGTGGATGAGTTTTATTTGATACTAGCGGAGCGACCCGGGGCCTGGGTGGAAGTTGAACGATATAGATACATATATGCCCGGTTAGGTTAATTGTACGCCCTTGACGATTGGTTAGGTTAAGTCGTGATATTTTCATTAAAACTAACAAAAATATCATGACAATATAACCAATCGTCAAGGGCGTACAGTTGACCTAACCGAGCATTCAATAATTTTACGATAGGTTTCTCACACACACAAACACACTAGAGCTCGGCCCATTTTATGTCAATCTTTTATGACGCGTCTATAATGTCACTATCTTTCAACCAATCTGGAATACAGAGGCCGACGCCATATAGCCTATCTTCTTCCCTGACCTCAGTTACTCCTATCCCCCAAGTCTCATCCAAATCTAGTCAGTGGTTTGGCTGGCCGTAAGAAACAGAGTTCGCAGGCAGTTCAACCGTCACAATTCTTAGTATGGATATTGCATTTTAAACAAAAGCATTAGACTTAATATTGAATTTGTACAAATTACTTTATTTTTATGATCTTTGATAATGACTTCGAAATCTTACTGAAAGAATTGTGAACGTTACAAATTTTCATAGAAAAGGGGAATTGCATCTTTTTCTCTGGCATAGTAGTAGTATTTACAGTCCTTTTATAGAGGAGTATATTAAAACAAAATTATCTTCGAACAGCAAACACGCTCGACGTCACCCCGATTTCGATCCAGCTTTGTTGAGGCACCGACGATCTACAAATTCTGCCTCGTCCACCAAATTTCAAACAAGTTCGATTTCATTCAACGTTCCTTCACCTCAGGAGAAAACTACAGCAGTTACTAGTTAATAAATCGCATACCTATTTTTTTTTTTATTATTATTCAAAGCTCAACTTGATGTACATTTTTATTAATCTTTTGTAATACGTGTATCCTATTTGCTCACTTTTTAACTTAATCTTCACTATAAATATTATATAGCCATATATTATTAACATGTGTATTTATTCCGTTCAGTAAGTATCACGCAATGTAAATATGTTGTCAAATTAATGTATATTTTAATTTCCATTATTAATGGGTGATAACCACTGGGCTTCGACTATAAGAATAGGCTCGTGTAAGTTACTTACATCATGTCATATTATATATATAAGTTTCTATAATTACGTTGTATTTTACGATTAAAATTATACTCAAACTCGTTACCATGGCAACTATTAATTTTAAGAATATACTAAAGTTGCTTCAAGTGCATTTTGGGTGTGATGAAATAATTATTGGACTGTCAAATAAGCAGCTCCTTATTTCCACAATTGTGCAACTCGGATTACTCGAAGAATACCTAGACAATCATTCTATTTCATCAAGTTTATTTGACTTCCCACATCGACCTCTTCCGCCGAGGGCTATCTTTGTCCACTTGATTCATCATAAGTAATCCCATAAATTTATAGTTGTTTCTGCATATATATATATATATATATATATATATTCAAAATAAGAATAAATTATTAACAGTTTCCCTTTTTAATAGTGGTAGAAATTACTTTATAAGAGAGTTCATATTTAAAATATTATTTCAAGATTTTAAACTCTTCATTATAACATACATAATCTTTAATCTTAAAAATCGTGGATTCATCCAAACTTTTTAAGATAAAATACAAAGCCAAGGTCAAACAAACTGTGTGCCGAGTACATTTATTTCAGTGAATATATATTATATATACACATATACTGTATATATAAAATTCTAATCTCATACAAAGGTGTACAAATAATGTCCATTATAAATATTTTCAAAGCACTTCAACAGGGAACAAATATATATATATATATATATATATATAATATATATATATATATATATCAGGGAACCATTCTGAATTTGTGTATATGTGTGTGTGTGTGTGTGGTGGTTAGCGTCACTGACTACGAATCAGTCCATCGGCCCGGGGTTTGAGACCCGACGGCAGCCGGCGCGCAGCAAAACCCAGCTGTTCATCCTTCGACACAAAGAAAGTGGTTGGTAGATAAATGGATACCCTAGGTGGCCTAGTGGTTAAAGACGCTGGGCTGCTGGCGGGGCGTCGGAATGAACAATTCGGGCGGAAGCTAACCAAAGGTTATATATATATATATATATATATATATATATATATATATATATAAAGTATATTCGTTCCCTGTTGAAGCGCTTTGAAAATTTATAATGGACATCCTTCGTACACACTTGTATGGGATTAGAATTTTTAGTTATTCTAATTTTCCACATAGAAACTTCATAAAGGCACAATTTTAATGTACGTATGTTATTATGGTAGATACTAGATAGTGCCTTAGTAATTCTTTGAGGACTTAAGTCATTCATATGTATCAAATGGCTTAAATTGACTTTTCCGTCTGATAGTTTAGGGATTTCCACTTTAGTATTATATAACCCGAGACTTTCTAGAAGTTCGTTAGTAATTACAATCTTAAAAAATACTTTATTAGATTCTGAAGACCGTTTGTCCTTCCTTTATGTATAAATAAAACCTACATATATATTTTATCGCTTGCACGCATGCATTTATGACAATTATTGCACTAATGCGAAATGTATTCTTTTACTAGTGAAAATACTGGGCTTCTAATGTACCTGCGATATCAGTCAATGCGCTTTGCACTCCAGACAGGAGAGTTCTACCTGTCTGTGCAGTGAATGGAATTCATTTTTTTTAAACGAAGTTCACAGATTGTTTTCGTGCGTTGTGCGAGATAGAAAAATACTAAATGTAACCGAAACTGCCCTTTAATATTACGGATGAATTTAGCAAATATGAAAAACGTTTCCAAAATATTTTGAAATTTTTTCTTTGAAGTGATGAAATGCCTTCGATAAGAAAGGGTGCAGTTTATTCAAAATGTGGAAAGCCATTTATTTACACTACCGAGATTATTTAAGATCGGAGGGGTTTTCCCGTGTCCATATATCTACGCAAATACGCGTTATGTTCCATAAGCTAAATTAAGTTCATTTATTTAGTTTCTACTTCGAGTGGTCAAATAAATATTAGAAACCAAGTAGGAAGGGGTTAAATACCTCATTTTCTGTTATTGCATTAAAGAAAGTTGAATTTGAATGTCGTCAAAATAATATATACTCCTGCCTCAATAGTCCTCTTTAGTAGTTAAGCTAGAATCGGCTTCTGGAGATTTGCTTAATTAAAACTATAAAAATTGCTAATTTAGTTTCACAAGAGCAACTAAAACCTATTTAACTACCTCATTAAAAAAAAGCTTCAGTAGAATTTTATGGAACTTTATGTGAAGCTAACAGCCGAACTCCTATTTTCAATTCTAATGAAAAAAATGTCCGAATGAACCCTGTCGGTTGTTTACAAAATTCCCAGATGAATTTAACTGTATCCCGACCTCGGTGGCATATTCAAGTGGGCATACGTTTTTCTCCCGATTGGTGTGTCGAAAGGTTACAACTAAAATATGAAGTGAAGATTCCTGTCATTGTGCCATATTTTTTTTCTTCCAAGAAAAAGTTAGAGAAGGTAATTAAAATTTTTTTGCGTGAGTTTTGGTTTTATTACTATAAAAATAGCGTTTTCATTTTCTACTTTGTGTTTAAACTCTAATATAAAATTTCAGGAAGTGTTAACCACAGTACAAGGATAGCTATTATTATAATTGAGTTTATTATTATAAACGAGTTTCTTTTATCACCATTTAGTTCTTTTAAAATAAACTTAAAACCTACAACTTTTATTCCTAGCCTATTTGTGGCTCAATTAGCCAAAAGTATCGAATGTAACCAAATAATGAAACACGAGATAAATTTGGGACTGAAAACAAAATACTCGCATTGCCTTTACAGTTAACATTTTTGTCGTACACACACTGCAATGAAGATAGTTTATGATAAAGCCTACCTGTAGTTAACTTTCAACGCACACAGACTATGAAATAACATGAATACTTTCATATGGAATAAATACCACGATGATTGGTAGAAAGCTCGTGCAGACTTCAATGAAATCTATTTACTAGAGAGTGGTACCTAATATAGATGTGCAATTTTGCAATGCGTTCGTTTATTGCAAAAACGTTCATAATATTAAAAATCACTTGGAATAATTAAAGCTATTAAGGTTTCTAAAATATCACATTAAATATCTTTCTGGGCATGATACAGCGCAACTTCAAATTCAATCACAGCTTTTGTCCATGAAAAAATATTTAAAAGTAAACTTTATACTTTAATATGAATTTCACAAAAGTAGCGGTGACGCAGTACCAAAATCAGAAAAATTTAAAAAGTTTATAAAAAAAAGTTACATACATTAGTAAAATCTCGTTCCCTAATGGACTATGAAAATGCAAACATTCTCGGATGCGGAAAACAGTGAAGAAAAGTTAAGACCAAAGCGCGCACATCCATTCACACACGCATCCTGGTGGACCAGCGCCCGCCCACAGTGGCTACATTCAACATCTAAGCGGTCCTTCTTACGTTGCGTGGTGGAGTTTCCAAGATTTGTCAAGAATTGACAAACCACCTCTATTCCAAACTACCTGCAGCCACCTCTCGTGCATCACCCAGATGAAGTCTACGATTACTCGTGTAGTCCTTCATCGTGTCTGTCAATCTTCTCGGTCTTGGTATCCTCCTCCTCCTCCGCAATCATTCTTACACACTCCTTTCACAATTCTGTCATCTTCCATTCTTTCCACATGTCCACACTACCTGAGCATACCTTCCTCAGTTTTCATTTCCACTGACTTCTAAATACCACATCCTTCCACACCTACACAATTTCTTACTCTGCCAGTCCGACCCATGCCGCTTCCCACTTCTCAGATTACCCATCTCAACTGTTCTTAGCCTTGTCTTCTCTTTTCATGCCACCAATGTTTCACACTAATACATCTTCATGTAAACGGCTCACAGCATCTCTACCCAGTCTCTGTTTCTTCACAACCACTTTCAACACGCCTAATACCTTTCTTCTTTGATTCACTAACCATCTGCAGTCGTTCCTCTTTTGTTCAATACACATTCCAAATACTTAAAAGACTACCACATGTAGCGTTTCAGCCCTCAACATCACATGACAATTCGAATTCCCCCACCCCCTAAACAATCAATAACTTGCTCTTACCCACATTCACTTTCAACAGTCCTCTTTGTACACTGCCACAAAACTCTTAACAGCCTCTTGCATATCGCACTCATTCTGGGCAAATAATATAGCATCATCTGCATATAACAGATTCGACAGGCCCCACCTATTCCCATCACACACCAGATTCACTCCTCTTTCTAGCAGTCACACACTTTTCTCATGACTCCATCAATAAACAGATTGAATGGCCATGGGCACATCAAACTTTGACGCACACCAACACATATCAAACCAATCACACTGTTCTTTATTTACTTTCACACATGCACTACTTCAATCATACAAGCTCTTCACCACATTCACGAGTCTACCATCAACCCCATAGCTATATACTCGGAACCTGTCACAATGTTCCTCTATTCACTCTAGCATACGCTCCCCCACTCCAAGATCCATGAATGCGTTGCACGCCTTGCAATCCCTTTAATAAGCAGTCCACGCAGTCTTTTCTACCTCGAAACCCTCCTTGCTCATCACTCCCCAATTAGGTAAATCTCTAGGAGCGCTCCATTTTTTAATATTAAACATACACTCATAAAACATATACCATTTGAAAGCTCACATTTTTCTGAGTCTAAAAATGTAGTAATCCAAAAGTATCAATAGCAAATAAAAAGTAACAGGTTTAAATATAAAACCCTATACCGATCAATTTGTGATGCGTGATCTTTACGGGGGCTCCGCCCCCGTACCCGAGACCTAAATTATACAAATGATAATGTAATAACATTCATGTTTGGTTAGGTTAGCGTAACAATTACCAAAAATACCATCTTACAACACAGACTGAAGATTTATAACTTAGCCAACCTTTATAATGTAGTTAATGACGTCACGCGTCAAACAATTAATTAAATCGTTACTTTTTATTTGCTATTGATACTTTTGGATTACTACATTTTTAGACTCAGAAAAATGTGAGCTTTAAGTGGTATATGTTTTATGAGTATGTTTAATATTGAAAAATGGAGCCTCCTAGAGATTATCCCCCAATTATTCTGTAATACCACAAACTATCACACACTTTTTCCACGACACTCAACAGACACACGCCTCTAATTCGTACATGCACTCCTTTCACCTTATGCAATGGAACAATTATCGCTTTCTTCCAGTCTTCAAGAACACTTCTATTTGTCCATGCCCTCTGACACATGCACCACCATCACTCTAGCCATTTCAATCCTCAATACTTAATCATTTCCCCATATAATACTTTACCCACACCTGCTGCTTTCCCGCTTTTTAGCTTGCGTAACGCTTCTTTCACTTTATTCATGGTTATAATCTCCAGCATTCATTCACAAGTCGTCCTCACACCACCAAATATGTTATATTATATCTGCACTCTTCCACCCATTAACATGCATGCATAATCAAAATACCATTCCCCAATGAATTTGAGTGAGAGGGCAGAAAAAACCTGGATGTAAAATACAGAAGGTAATGAAGAGAAAAAGTATAAAGTGTACACATCCATTCAAACAGGCGTCCTGGTAGACGCTGTGTGTGGTGCTATTATTATTATTATTAGTAGTAGTAGTAGTAGTAGTACTACTTTTTTATAAAAAAGGATGGTACATATTTAATGTCATTTTGGTACCAAAGGCCAATTGGAAATGGATGCAACAGGACAAGAAAAATGTTTACACCTCATTAGGTCCTTATCACAGAAAATAGGGGGAAAAGGATTTAGTGCGAAATAATAATGTTTGGGGTTGTTTAACACCACCACCACAACAGCAGCAGCAGCAAAGGTCATATGTTGGAGGGGACCTTTAGCTTTACGTAGTATCTAAACCATGTGTCACTAAATGGAGAATGTTTTGTATCTGGATATATGACCAGACTGAACATCTCTCAACCTCGCTAATCTTTATGGGAAAAAATATACATACAGTACCTGCAAGTTTAAACCTTATTTATATAGAACGAGTAATTAATAAATGAACATGCAAATTAAAATTCAATAGTATGGTTTGAAAGCTCACCTAAGATTCAAAACAAGAACATATCAAAAATGGATAGTTCCCAGGGCAAGCTTGATTCAGGAATTAGGAGGAATTTGGGTATGGGATATGATGATTAAAGGGCTGTGTGATGGATTTTGGTTAGGAACTAAAACATCTGAAAAATACAAGTTACTTCAACTTGGGCATATAAAATACTTTAAAAAGTTTCAAAATCTGATTCAATTTTGGGACTATCCAACTACGCACCATCATTTATAATCTCAGATGAGGTACTCTCTCGCACTTGAAAATTAGGACTTATTTCAAGAGAACAAACATTAAAGTATTTTATACTATTTGTGTATTATATCCAATTTTTTTCCCAGCATTCTTCTTCAATCAAGGAAAAATTTGGAGACTTTTCATTCTCATTTAACCAATGAAAATCTTCTACATTTCTCCACTTGTTCCCTTCCAAAGAGAGTCCACTCTCCTTGAAATGATCACTTAGTTCTTCATACTGAAGAGTGTAAGGTCCAATGGACAGTCCCTTACAATTTTCAATAATTGCTGCTCCTGTTACATGCAAATACAATGTAGTATCTTCTGTGTTATGAATTCGAACTTGTTGACAAGCCAGGACAAAGGTGCAATTGTAACAATCTTTCACAAATGCAGACCTTGATGTTGGTCCAACTAATACTGTTGTATCTCTAAGGTTTGCAAATTGCAATGAACTTGGGTTACCAAGAGCAAAAACTTTACAATTTACAAGGTTTTGAAGATTTAACTGCCTACTTTTAAGCTCTTCAAAAGATTTTTTAAAGTTTTTCCCACACAATCTTTAAAACCAAAAAAGAATTTTCCTTTCAACTGGTCAGACAAACTTGTTTTATTGAGAGTATTACCATCAGTGTTGTCCGTTACTTTATCTATTTTAGATTTCTGAGGCACAGTATTTTTTTTACTTCTAAACCCAAATTTTTTCTTAGGCTGTAGCTCCGTAATGCGTGTCTGGACTAATTCACTTGTCAAATTAATTGTCTCTTGGGCTTTTTTAATTTGGAAAGCTGCGAGAAACATTGATGACTCATTGAGAAAAGTTTGCATTTTTCCTACATCTTCAACCATCTCATCCAAATAATTTATTAATTCAGATTTATCAACTATGTCTCCCTGATCCAATTTCCCATCTAGGTTTTCTTTCATTTTATTAAAATGCTCACTAAAATAGTCAGAACTTTCTGTTGCTGATGCATTAATGTCACGCTTTGCTCTTCTTTTTTCAGCTGTCAGAGCAACATTTTCAGAGCGTTGCTTTATTCTCTCCCCTAAAAGTGCTTCAGTATTTGTAGACGTCATTTTATAGGAAGTCTGAAAATAAAAAAAAATATACTGAGAAATTATGCACATTGAAAGCAAAATGAATAAACTAAGTATGAAGAGTTTAGGTTAGGATGATGATGATGATGAAATACTGTAACTAATTTACCACACTCTCACACACCACAAAATTCAATTTTGGAAGAGAATATTTTAAAATGTCCAGATTTCTCTCTCACATATAAAGTCACAAATTTTCAGCAAAGTAATAAGTTTGGCCAACATGGGGGCAAAAAATGTGGCATCTTTTCAAGCCACAGATCAATGGAGGAAGATAATTTCAGACAAGGTCTAAAAGGATCTTAAAAGGGTTTTTTAACTATTACATTGGAAATAGTGCATTAAGAGAGAGATTTTGGACAACATGCGAAATCTTGAAGGATATATGTTGCCCTATAGCAGATTTCTTTCAAAATATATTATGATGGGAAGTACTTAAATATAACAGGAGTATAATCATAATCTGTTCTAGCAGAATGGCTTTTCCAGCTTTCTCATTATGTGACAAGATTAATTCAAACCTGAAACTCAGTCTTTAAAATTGTGATAATTTGATTACTTACTACCTGTCCTACTATTACATTAAGTTTCTGATAACACAAATATATGGAACAATTCCCCATCTAGAGAGAGAAGTCTCCATTTCAATCATGAATCTAACAAGTTTGTAGGACTGAACAGAATTTAGCACAACCCAGAAGCAGACTATTATAAGGGAAAAAAAAAAAAAAAAAAAGATTGAAAGAGCTGAAGAACAGTAATTCTTTTAACAGTCTTTAATGGAAACTTTAGTTGAAGGTATCTGTGATAACTTACTTGTTTTATCATTCTTATCACTATCACAGATGTATGGGCTTAATTTTTTTTGGGGGGAACAGCTTGCAATTTGCCTGAAAAATTCCCAAGGTGCCAGAATTTTCCAGTGCTGACATAGTGAACTTAATATGGCAAGGAAATGAAAGATTTTGTTGCAATAATGCGCGTATATTCACAGAGCATTATAAAATATACATATTTTTCATGCATATCCTAGAAAAAATTAATTCTAATGAGATTTTTTTACAATCAGATAAATTTTTCAATAACAGATTGAAAAAATTGCATGAATACCTCAAAAATGAAATTACATAAAGCAAAAATTGTCAAAGTTCACATAAAACCATTACATTCAAAGATGTTTTTAGATCACAACAAACAAAAACTGTCAGAATGACAGCAATATTCCCTCCTATGTTTGACCTTGACCTTTGGTGTAAGAACCTGAACCCTGCTCATAACATCTTGTAACGATCTATGTGTATGTAAAGTTTCCTCAATTTATGCATAGTAGTTCAAAAGTTAAGGCATGTACCTCCAATTTGGCCCTTAACCTCCAGTTGTGACCTTGATTTTTGGTGCAGGGACTTGGAGTCTCATTCAAAATCCATTGTACTGTAATGATCTATACATATGTGAAGTTTCATCAATTTATGTAGTGGTTAAAAAAATTATGGTATGGATCTTCATTTGACTTATGACCTCTATTTAGATTTCTATAAATACCTTTTATAGATAGAGTTTCTTTTACATTCTTTTGACTTAATTTTTGCATAACATTTAGTTGGGACTTTTTCATATTGTGTTCATTGAAGGTTGGTAATCAAAGCAAAAGCCCAATTCAGTCCAAAGCTGTAAGTGAGAAGATCAGAGAAAATATCAAAGTTCATCACTGCATTATTGGATTAGGGTAGCCTCTTTTTTAGGAAGGAATGAAAGAATCATAGCAAGACAAATTTTAGAAGATAAATAGTTTTTAAAATTAACAATACAATAAGATTTATAAGGAAATTTACAAATGCAGACTATATGCCATCCTCAAACAAACCTGGGTTCTTTATTGAAATACAAACTGAATTTTATTAGTTAGTAAAAGATGCTATAAGGATCCTGCATAGGGGTCAACTGCGAGTCAATGACTGGAAATCATTAAGCCCACCAACATCAGGTGTCAACATACCACATCAAGCAGGATACTCAAACTCCTCCCTAGACATAACATTCTGTTCTCCCTCACTAGCAACACATGCACACACACAGTAGAGAACAGAGAAACAACTGTCATCAAACCATCATTACAGAAATTACAAGAAAGCTGATTGGGAACAACTCACCACAAATAGCATACGCATCATAAACATCAATACAACACTCAAGACATTCAATCAAATCATCAATAATGCAAACAAATACATACCCAAGGGCAACATTAAGAAATACAACCCAAATTACACTAGAGAAATAGCCCACCTCATAAGGCAATGTAACAACCTCAAACATAATGCACAAACACCACACACAGAAGCCATAAAACAGCAGATACAACAGCTCAACACAAATAAACAACAAACCCAAAGAAAAACAAAAACATTTACGGAATTCATAACACTAAACCACTCCACAGATACATCCAGGCTATACAAGACTAAACAGCATTACCCACTAACAGCAGCATTTGCACCTCTCTCAGCCAAAATAATATCCCAATATATACACAAGCTAACATTCTAGTTAATCACTACGCAAAGATAAGTCACCTAAACAGAGACAATAACCAGAAACACGCAGACAGACAAACAGCCAGACACAAGAAAACCTACAGACTTGACATGACCATTATACCTTTCAACACAGACCAGACCACCAAGATCATCAAAAACATTAAGAATTTGAAGGCTACTGGACCAGACAACATATCTAACATACACCTTAAACACTTGGGCCCACAGGAAATACTAGCTCCCACAAACCAGCACATATTCATACCAATGCTGTATTATTCCTAACATATGGAAACAAGTGATCATAGCCTCATTTTGTGTGAAAATACATGAATATGAAGTTTTGAAAAGTTTTTTTGCTGAAAATTGTGTATACAAAAATTGCACCACAATTTACTGATTTTTAGCGTCAAAACAGCGTTAGGGGGGTCAAAATTATGATTTTTGGAAATACTCACTGTGTGCTTGGGAATGATTAGAGTTCTTGATATATATCTTTGGTAGCAAATAGAATTGTCATTTGTATTATATTTTTGATAAATTTATGCTAGAATTTTAGTCACGCTTGAGTGATTTTGGAGAAAAATTGGCCTGTTCGAGCTCAAAATCCAGACATTTTGTGGTTTTCCAATCATTTATTGACAGAAAATGCAAATTAAAAGCACACCGTTCTTATGACTGATTTTCTATTTCATTTTTGCACTGCATGCTTGAAAGCTGTCACAATATCATTAATGTTAGTCAAGGCGAATTGGTTGATACGGGAATCAAACTTCCATTCACCTTCAACAACGACATCAAGAATTTGTTCGTGCTGAACTGTCTGAACATCATCTTGTGCTGGGTACCGCCACCACTTGTTCATGTCATTCTTCTCACGGCATAAGTGGTCCAAAGTCATTGACTTGTCTGCAATGAACTTGTTATAGGCAATGAACCAGTTGTACTCTCCATTTTCTCTTCATCCTGCCAAATGACAGCACATAGCTGATTCACCTCCAAGCACATGATTTTGTTGGTGGCAGGGGTGGTGGTGAAGACTTTGAAATAAGTTCCAGCATTTGGCAGTTAGATGCCAAGTTTGCAACTGTAGCAGTTGATACCTCATTGACATTTGAGTCATCTTCACTCAGCAATATGTCATCTGTTTGTGTGGTGGCTGAAACCATTGTCATGGTTGAACGAACTAGCCCGGAGCAATTCAAACTTTGATAAGTTCCAGCTGAAGGTGAGTGATTGTCATCTTGGTCATCCTCATTCGAATGAACATCAGCCATTGCAAAATCAATCTCAGCTGCTACCCTTTGTTCTTGTTCTAATTGTGCCATGTGTAATTGAGCCTTTTCCTGTATGTATTCAATGTCAATTTCGTCACTGATTCGTGCTATTCGAGTGGATTTTTGATCTTCATAGAATGCTTTTTCATCGCCAGTAAGTTCTTCAGTTTGTTTTCCAATGTCCAAAAGGCTATCTGGACATATCCTTGCGAAATAGAATGATGGTGTAAGTATGTTTGTATAGAAATAGATAAGCTAGGCTTATTTACTGCACATTGTTAAATTTCTCACCAGATCCTGCTTTAGGTGTGAAACTTCTCCACACTTTATTTAGTTGTCGCAAGGATTTAGGTTCACTTGGACCCAGATTTTTCTTCTTCCCTTTTTGCGATGGGCTATAAAAACAAATAATAATTAATAAATATAGTGATGAAGTGATCCTACTTTATTACCAGCGAAACATAAGAAAGGAAAATAGAATGTACCTCGGATGTAGACTTGTGAGTGATAAATCTCAACCAATTTTGTCAGTTTTCTTTTAATAGAATTTATAGTCAGAACATGTTCTTCACCAAATGACTTGATCCAGATTTGTCGTAGAGCTACACTGCATGCATGAATTGTTGCACTCCTACAATAAAAAAGACAGTCATGAGCTTTAGTTATTAACATATCAATATTGCACTTACATTGTAAGACCATATAGACTTCAAAAACTTACATTTTTGAGCTTTTTGGTTGTGTCGCCTCTGAAAATATTGCGATTGCTGCATCATACCAAGTAGGTAGCTTGTCACCAAAAATGAACACTAGCTTTTGTGCCATTGCTAGGTGTGGTTGCTACTGATCGGCTGATTTTAAAGCGTTGCTTTTCCAAACTTTTATCACATTATTTCACAAAAAGTGCTAAAAGTAAAACAATCACCAATTTCTGTATTCTAAACAAAAAAGATAGAATAAATATGTAAATTATCTGAAATATAGAAATGTACAAAGGTTAATATCTCATGTGAAGAGCAGCAGAACATTCAATAATATGTTATTAAATAAGTTTTTTGTTATAAGACTTAGTTTTGAAGCGGTTTAGCTATAAAATTGCAAACATACTAAAAAAATGGTGGTTTTCGAGTAAATTTGAGTGCAATTTTTGTATATAAGCCAAAACCAATTTTTTTTGCTTGAATCATGTTATTGGCATGAAAAGCTGTCATTTGAGCCTATGATCACTCAAATCTGAGCACATAACCCTCAGACCCCCCTCTACCCCCTACCTCGAATCCAACAGAACCAGCTTCCTATAGACCCATTACTTTACTATGCACACCTTCCAAAGTAACAAAGACTAATCTTACAAATCACCAACCCACACATACCACTATCACCTACTCAACCACGACATCACTCACTAACCTCACGCAGCACATCATGGATTGCATCAACTCGAGACAACCAGCTCAATGTACACTATTAGCAACAATAGACATTAGGTAAAGTATTTGAGGCTATTCCACATTTCCTTATCATGAATAAAATACTCAACACAAACATGCACAATAACACCAAAAGGTGGCTGAGCAACTACCTTTCAGGAAGATACTCACATGTCACATTTAATGGCAAGTCATCCAAAAACAAGCTTTTTCCAAACAGGGTTCCTCAAGGATCTGTGCTCTCACCAACACTGTTCAACTTATACACATGCATGACATTCCAACACCCATAGATAACAAGCTTACCTTATCATATGCAGATGACATCACTCTAACATCCACCCACAACAACATCAACACCACTACAAATAACCTACAAACATACATAAACAGTATACAAGACTAGCTCACACACAATAGACTCAAAGTAGCACCCACAAAATCAACCATCACCTTGCTAACAAGCAACACAAAAGAACATCAGATAACTCCATAGCTTACACTAAACACCACCAACATTCCACACCCAGGACCAAAATACTTGGGTCACATACAACACATTATCTTTTGCAAACCACATTCAGGACATTAAAAACAAATGTACATCAAGACTTAACACGCTTAGGGTACTAACAGGCACAAACTTTGGACACCAGCAGGAAACATCACTCATATACAAACAATATATTCACTCATTTGTGGACTATACTAGCCCATGCTGGGCACCCATTATCTCAAACACACACATAAAACACCTTACAGACAATACAAAACAATGCACTTCATATCATTACAGGATGTACTCAAACACCACCAATTGAGACAAAAATACTGGAAATTAGGGAGCATTTAAACATGAGGGGAACGCAATTTATGGCAGCAGCAACAACTGACAACAACCTTGCCACTACATATACAATCATGCACCAACACCTCACACCATTAAGGTAACACCAGAGACATATTACAACCAAATACTCTATTCCATACCACACCCCACAGACATCACACAGTACAGAAAACACACACACACACACACACCTAACCCAAGGCTTCCCTTAAAGATGTGCCTGAAATTACTTAGAGCCATGAGGTATCATTGAGTACATGCAAGAACTCCAGTTAATCCAGTTATTTACAAGATTTCTTGTTTCCTAAATTGCAAAAGGCTTGTGCAATATGAACACTTTTTGTCCAAATATTTTAAAGTCTTATGCTAATGCCTTTGGATAAAAAATTGCAAATTCCAGATGCCAGATGCAATCCAGAGAGAACTTGGTAATAAATTATGTTGTTAGGTTAGGCTAGTGATTGGGGCCTATAGACTGTCTCTCAGTGTGTTTGGCAGGGTTGGCAAAAACCCAACTACCCAGCAAAAAACCAGTTGGGTTTTTGCCAACCCTGCAGCATATGGATTTACCAAAATTCCAAATGCAGTTCAAAGACAGTCCATATTTATCAGAGAATGGATAGGCAGGGGGTAGAGGCCTTATATATTAAGAATGATTTAATCAGTTCAAAATGACATATCAAGTTAGACAACAGGGTAGAATCAATATGGGTTGATATTTGTGTATGAAGTAAAGAGTATATTTGGATAGGAACATTTTTACAGACCATCCATATCAAACACAGGATGATGATAATATAGTTCAAGAAATAAAATAGAGTTGTAATGACAGAATATTACTTATGGGCAATTTCAACCCATCTCATATGGATGAACTTTTATGGAGGAAATAGGAAAGCAACTCATTCATCAAGTGCTGTAGTGATAACTTTCTAGTGCAATTTGTAGATAATCCAACTAGAGATCAAGCAATATTAGATTTGGTTTTGTCTAATGATTATGAGGTTATTAGGGAATTTACAGTAGAAGAGTCATTAGGGAATATCATATGTTTTAAGACAGAATTAAATAAGGATCTAATCAACAATGACCATGTAGTTCCTTGCTTCAAGGGGTGACTATAGTAAATTTTGGGAGTCGTTAGGTTTGATAATGTAGAATAATGAATTTGTCAATAAAAATGCTTTGGAGATGTGGTCTAGATTCAAAGAAATTTTAGAGAATATACAATACAGATGTATTCCTTTCAGAACTATTAGGAGTAACAAGATTAGGAAACCTTGGAATATGGTAATAGCTAAAATAATTAAAAATAAAAGAGCAGTCAGGGAGTTTAATAGTATTAGCTTAGTGGGTTTAAATAATTACAGGCAGTTAATAAGCAAATTTAATGGTTTTATTAAGAGCAAAAGACAATGTGAAATAAATCTAGCTAGATATTGCAATAAGGATCCAAAGAATTCTTAATTTTTATAAATACAATAATACAAAACAGGATAGAATAGGCCCAATAGAACCAGGGGTGGGGTCAAATACTCTTGTACAGGAATACCTTGAAATTTGTCATTAATTCATTCCAGAATAACACAACAAAATACAAAATGACGAAATTTGAGGTAGATTATAACATGTTTCAATGAGAAAACATTTTACTGTATTATGTTATTAAACAGATTAAAATCAATCAAATTCTACTCCTTTTTCAGCAAAATATGTATACAGTAGACTTGTAACTTACGCAGGGGTTACGTTCCTGGGACCCTGCGTAAGCCAAAAACCACGTAAAGTCAGAAAAAAAAATCCCTTAAATCACCCTTAAATCATTACCGTATATATTGTAACTCTGTTATACATATAACATACCTATAACACAAAAGTGATGCAATTAGCAATGTTGAATTCCTTCCAGCATGCCATAACACACTTGTTAGTGCCGTCCTCCATGGCATTGCAAATGCGGATGAAGGAGAGATGTGTGTACAGTGCCTTAAAGCACCAAAATTGTAAAATTATAACCTGCATATAGTTGAAACTGCATAAGAAAAATCTGCGTAAGTTGTGAGTCTACTGTATATTGCGTTGGTAAACCGTTGAATTTCATCAATTTTGAAAAAAAAATGATGACTGCAAATATGGATGATGGATTGCGAAACTATAGGTAGTAAAAGATTGATGATGAATCTGTGAAACAACAAAATTCGAAATGACAAATTTTGAGGTATTCCTGTATTTGAAGCTATTTTAAATAACTTTGGGAAGTATTTGTATTTTGAGATTTCCAATCAAAAGTATTTGTATTTGAAATATTTTGAGAAGTATTTAAAATTTCCAAATACTTTTGAAATACTTTAAAAATACTTTTACAAATAGTTATACAAATTCCTATAATTTTGTCCTCACTTTCATTGTTGAACATTTAAAAATAAAAATATTGATAGGTATTATAGCTTTGTAGGTTACCTACAAGACCCCTTACCCTTGGCAATATATTATACAGTACATAATTGTGTGTTGGACTATTGGTTACCCTGGAACAGAGTTCACATTTAGGTTGCTTTGTGAAATTTAGTCAGTTCTTACTTGAACAGTGACTGGTATTTGTACTTGTATTTGCTAAATTTAAAGTATTTAAATACTTTTAAATGTATGTGACCCCATGCCTGAATAGAACATGTTAAAATATTTGAAAATGATCAAGATTGTTAATATTTTCAATGAAGACACCTTAAATGGTATATCATTAATAATCATCATCATCATTATTAATTAATAAATATATCTAATACCATTAAAAAAGAATATTAACAGAAAATTTATCACTATAAAATTTAAATGAAAAAGTCACTATGTACAGTTTACACTTCTTAGTCCAACACTAAAAGAGCACTAGAAGGGTCTCAAATGGTTAACAATGGAGTTGAAACTAAGGTGGTTTGGTGGCGTACTCAGGGAGTGAACAATATTGAATCCACAGAGTCCAGAGTTGTTTGGAGTTAAGTCACGGAGTCAAAGATCTCTTGTGAATGTTCTAAAATTTTCTAGTTTAACAAATTTTAGCAGTGTTAATGAATTTGTTCCTTAATTCATAAAAAGAAGTCCCTTATGGAGAGTGCAAAATGCCCGGCAAAATGGGCATCAGATTCGTGGATATTGCATCACGACAATGCACCCTCTATAAGGGACTTCTTAACAAAGCACAACATTCCACTGGTTCCCCAACCACCAGATTTGGCACCCTGTGACTTTTTCCTGTTCCCCAAGTTGAAAAACACCCTCAAGGAAAAAGATTTTGGGAAGTACCAGAGATTGAAGAACATTCCGAAAGAAGAGTATAACAGGTGCTTCAATAAATGGCTAGACTGCTGGAATCACTGTTTACAATCAGAAGGAGACTACTTTCAGGGAGACAAATTTGATTAGGTATGTGACATTTAGTTTTGCAATAAATAGATCTGTCCACAAACTTTTTGATCAGTCTTCATATATTACCAGGTCTAGCAGCTTTATTTGGCTTTAGCCATTATATTAATCACTTGCCTAACATCCTCCTCCCTTATAGGAATCTCATCAAGAATGTCATGTAGGGACCTAATGTGGTAAATAGTAGCTCCTTAGTTAGATTGAAGGAAAAATTAAATACAGTAGAACCTTGCTATCCACTGTACTCAATATAAGCTGTTTTGCTCTTTCCTATTTGACACCATTATTTCACTATATGCTCATAGCCTGCACAACACTCTCCCAACTGGCAACACTGCTCAGAGCTTATGCATACACAGTGCATAAAAAGGAAGGCTGCTGTGCAGCTTAAGATCTCAAAATTTTTCAAATCCACTCCATCAACTTCCAAGGCAAGTGATGACCTTCTGGACATTTTCATTGAAGGTGATTCACCATCAAAACAATAAAGCCTTCCCTCCTCCTCCTCTACCCACAAAAACTTTGATGCAAGGATTGCCTTTTCAACTTTGTAAGTTAAATTTATACTGTATGTAGAGTACTTTAGATGTTTTCTATAATTTTTATTTAAACATGCAAGAATTATATATTTATTCATTTTTTATGTGCATTTATGGCTTAATACAGTCATGCATTATGTAGGTGAGTTTTAGTGTTAGGATTTTGGAGTTGCTGGAATGAGCCAGGGCTAACATGTATTTCCCCAACTCATTATACACTTTTTCACTATACACTATTTTCCAGGAACCACCTAAGAGCATATAGCAAAAGAGTGTTTAATGAGGTGGGGAAATACATGTTAAAGCCCTGGCTCATTCCAGCAACTCCAAATGGAGAGTTTGTAAATGTACACTTTTTGCTCAAGTAAATAAGCTACTTCAGTAGCTGTGTAAATAGTTTAAGGATAATTAGCTGACTTGAAACTTACATTTTGCAAAATTTGATAAAATCTAGTTTTGGATTATTCATTTGACTTGGATACAGTAACTTTGTTTGGGCCAAGTGGCTTCATGTTTTTCAAGTGTAATATACTGTAATTACTAGGCTAACCTAACAGACAAGTTGAAACTTAACCCTTTAATGCCAGAGTTTTTTGTAAGGTTAGGTTATGAACGTGTGTATTTGAAACACTACCATATGGGGGCTTATATACATAAAGACATAATTGTCAGGTACGAATATTTTTATCCACTTTAATAATAGACATGTGTAAAACACTTATGGAAAAAATAGTTATTGCCACTCTTTTATAATGAAAAAATGGATGTTTTAAACTTTTAGAAGGCTAACAGAAGGCTACCAGAATAAATGCCAGGTTGTGTCTTGTGTGCATGCGCTAACAATGCCTATTACCAGAATTCTGACAAGTATCAGTGCTTATTCAACCATGGAGGTGTGCACATTATGTGACATTAATTAGCTCAGTCCATAAAAGACATTTATGAAGACAATAAGGTTGCCATAAAGTTATTTAAAAATATGGCATACTGCCTTCAAGGAATTGTTCAGTGTGGACAACCATATTTGTTGGATGAAGACGGGTTTGTTCATTTGTACAAAAACCAGCAAGGGTCCAAAGACTAGGAAAAGGCAGAGAATGTGTTCCTTTTCATGCTCATTATTTAAGGATATGTGGATGGATCACACAAATATGAAACCATGGAAAGTATGGTTATTTATGAATGTGTTTGTAACAAAGCATTTCAGTCAGGCACATGTGGTGAATTATCTTAATTGCAATCTGAATACAGTAGTTGACTTGAAACCATTTTGTAGTGAAGTTTGTGAGAAATGGCTTGAAAATCTGCCACCTATAGGTGGTGAAGACTATTTAGTCAAGATTGATGCCAGATACTGGATTTTAAATGAATATCCTATTCACCACCAACTACATTATGTACCATACTTTATGAAGCAGGTAACATTGCTATATCCACCATCTCAATAATAGCCATCTACAAGGTATGTGATAAAAAACTAATTACATAAAGTATTGGTTAGGTTACATTCAGCTATCTACAAGGTACTGTACATGATCAAAAACTGGTTACGTAAAATATTGATTAAGTTTATATTTTTTATTTTTGTGGCAAAAAAAGATCATCACTACAATATTTGGTACTTTTACATTATCCTCCCAACACTAATTTTTTTTTTATAATGGAAGGAAAATAAAGTACATTAGCAAAACACTTGCGGCAGGCTGTTTTTAACCTAACCTAATCCCAACACTAATTTTTTTATAATGGAAGGAAAATAAAGTACCATAACCAAAACAACATTGGTTATTATTCGTTTTTTGACCCAGTCACACCCAGCTATAACAGCAATATATATTGAATAACCAATCAAAACTGAATAAGAAACTATATACAGGCATCCCCCATTATACGATCGTTCGGTTTACGATTTTTCGCGTTAACGATTTTAAAAAAGTACCCCCATCTTTCGATTTACGATTGCCTTATTTCGCGTTAACGATCTCCAACTTGAAAGCATGTCTCAGAAAGGAACAAAACCGTGCCTACGTTGAGTCCAGCCCAAATGAGGAGGACAATGAGGACCCAGTCAGAATGCTTGATCTCAAAACCTTGAGAGAGAGATTCTGACTGGATTTGACACGTACATCGAGTTGGTGAAGGACAAGGACCCTAACTACAAACGTAGTGCTGCTGCTGTCAATCATATTGAAAAGGGTCTGAGCATTTATCGGGAGATCTACCTGCAGAAAAGGAGGAACGCCAAGCAAACTACGATCTCCCAATTTTTCAAGCCTGCAACAGCTGCCGAGGCAGGAGAGAAGTGCATCATCAGCAAGTGCAGCAACAACTCCTGCACGTCGGCAGCAGGCTAGATCTCCAACTCCAACATCTTCGGGGATGGATTCTCCTGCAACTTCAGAAACTCCTCCATCTCCGAGGGACTCTCCCGAAGTCATCGATCCTCCTCCATCCCCCATCGATCCTCCTCCATCACCCATCGATCGTCCAGCATCGCCCATCGATCGTCCAGCATCGCCCATCGATCCTCCTCCATCGCTGACCGATGCGGGAGCTGGCCCTCCTCCCCCATCACCACCACCTGGTGGCGATGAGTAGGCATCGTTACCTCGGACTGATGCATCGTTGACGACTTGGACCGATTTGAATACGATTAGGTGAGTGTTCATGTATAAATTGTCTTTTATTAACCCTTTCAGTGCGTGTGGTAAACTATGTTTACCATAAAAAAGACCGACTCAGGACGCATGGTAAACTATGTTTACCATTAAAAATCTTCTCTCAGGACGCATGGTAAACATTGTTTTCCACGTTTATTAAACAGTCTATGAACCCCCTCGTTCCTATTAGAACAACGTAGTTAGTTCCCTGACTAATATTAGACATCAATATGGTCGTATTTGGCATCTTTTTTTATTTTCTGACTCTCAGCTCACCAGAGGGGGGGAGTGAAATAGACTCCCCCAATCAGTTCAGCATGGCATCCACAAGCAGTAATAAGCGTAAAAAATCCTCTCTAGATGAGAATGATATGAACGTATATCTCTCAATGTATTCTGAAAGTGAGGATGACTGAGCGCAAGATAATGTACGGAATATTTTACAAAACACCAAGTAGTGACGATGATGAAGAAAATGTGGTACTTTTGGAAAGAGATCTGCCTAAAGCAACAAAATCTAGCGAGAATTTTGAATGGCAGGAAATTGGTGAAAATATAGGCTGTACCAGAGGTGGGTGGCAGTTTACTGGTGAAAATAAAGTGCTCTTCAATGGTCAAACTCATACGATGTATGATGTTTTTTGTGAAGTTTTCCCAAAGAAGTAATTGAGCTAATGGTTACAGAAACAAACAAATATGCAACTCAATTTCTGGCTGCTACACCTAATCTGAAATCAACATCTCGGTATAGTGCATGGGTCCCAACTACGTTTACAGAAATGAAGCAATTTATAGGGCTGTTACTTCTCATGGGTATTATACAAAAACCCAAGATAGGTATGTATTGGTCAACCGACAGTTTTTATGCTACTCCAGTATTTATAGCAATCATGAAAAGAGACAGATTTACCAACATTCTTTCTTTTTTGCATTTTGCTGAATGCAGATGAGACGTTGAAGGAAAGAGGGGGGAAGATGGTGAAATTGCATGACTTTATTGAGTTGATGACATCTGCTCTTGAATCAAAATATTCAACTTCTCAGAACCTAAGTTTGGATGAATCTTTGTTGCTGTGGAAGGGCAGACTCAGTTTCCGGCAATACATAAAAACAAAAAGATCACGTTTTGAGATAAAAAATTTCAAACTTGTGGATGAAAATTGTGTTACTTTGAAATATAAAATATATACCGGGACCATGGAAACTGTTGCTGATTTTTCTAAGACTGAAAGTATTGTAGTAAGTATGATGGAAAAATATTTAGGAAAAGGTCACAACATCTTCACTGATAACTTCTATACATCACCAAAACTATACAAATACCTTAGTGATAATAAAACTGGTGCCGCAGGGACTGTTAGAAGTAATCGTAAGGGCTTATGCCATGCTATGAAAACTATGAATGTGGCAAAAGGAAAAAAACTTGCTTTTGAGACTCCTGAACTGCTTTCCCTTGTGTTTCATGACAAGAGAAGAGTTTGCATGCTCTCCAATTACCATTCTAACAGTGATGTGACAGTAACACGTAGGTCAAAGGAAGGTCGAGTCAAAAAAACCATTCCAGCTTGCGTACATGAATACAACAAACATATGGGATATGTAGACCGAACAGACCAAATACTGCATTAATTCTCTGTCCCAAGAAAGTCTCTAAAATGGTATAAGAAGCTGGCAATGCATTTGATTCAGGTCCGCGTACTAGATGCTTGTGGAATTTATAATCTCATAAAAAAGGGAAAAGTTCCCCTTCTAGACTTTTGCCATGAGATTATAAAAGGACTGACATCTGCAGATGAACCTAACTTGAAGAAATCAGTAGTTCCAAACTAGTTGGAAAACATTTTACCAAGAAAATTACATCAAATTCTGAACGTACCCCAAGACCAACAAAGAGATGCAGGGTATGTTATGCCCATGGGATAGAAAAACGAGTACGTTTTCAATGCGAAACATGCCCCGATACCCCAGGGTTATGCGCCGAACCATGTTTCAAAACTTATCACTCAGCATTTAACTTTTAGTTAACTAAATAAAGATATCTCTATTTTACCTTTATTTTTTGTTACCCATGAAAAACTGAAAATATTATTGATAGAAAACCTATTTTAAAGGCAAACAAAAGACGAAGCAAAAAAATAATTCAAGTTTATTTTCTGGCGCATTTATACGCACAGCTTTCGTTCTCGGGTATTAGCGTGGCACGCACAGGGCGTATGAGAATGGGACGCAGCGAAAGGGTTAATCACAATTTCTTACTTTCAGACACTTTTTGTACATAACAGTAAAATATATAGCAAAATAATAGTGGAATCTGCAAATTTTGGGGGTCTTCCAGAATGTTTGGGAACGTATCCCTATTTTTCCCATAAGGCCTTCAGTTTGATATACGATCATTCGATATACGATGGGGTTTCTAGGGACGCATCCCAATCGTATAACGGGGGACACCTGTATATTATCTTGTGCAAATTTGTATAAAATGTGTTTTTTTATTAAAATATATTTCCTATTTTTGGTATTTTTTCAATATATATATATATATATATCGACTATTTGGTGAATATTTCTTATTTTTGGTGATTCTGGCTACTTCTGCGTAATTCAATTTGTCCTGTTTTACAAATAAATCATTTTTAGGAATTTTTCGTCTGTTGAACTCTGTTCAGTTTGTTTTTTTTGTGATTAGAAGTATGATGTGTCAATTATACATATTTGATTTTGAAGATGTGATCCGCCATATTGCCCTCGATGAAGACAAGAGTTTAGACCTTTTTTTCAATCACGGAATAATTAAGACATCCGTGACCTGCCCTAAATGCAATAGTGCTTGTATTTTAAAAAAAGACCAGAAGGTCTTTAGGTGCCATAAAAAAAATCCTAAAAATAAATGTGTATCATTTCAGTTTAAGGGCAGGCGAAATTTAGCGGATTACCCATGCAAGGTTAGCACATGTTATTACATTATCATTTGTATAATTTAGGTCTTGGGGGTACAGGGGCAGAGCCCCCGTAAAGATCACGTATCACAAATTGATTGGTCCTAATGTTTTGCGGACAGTTCAGTACATGATACCGGTTAGGTCAACTGTACGCCCTTGATGATTGGTTAGGTTAAGTCATATTATTTTTGTTTAAATTCGTTAGTTTAAACGAAAATGACGAGTGCAAACTTTTCTGGTTAATTTTGAGGTGTTTTGTACTTAACTGCCATCCATTTCCTGTGCAAATGCGTAGTTTTCAAGATGACGATATCTCGAAAACTACGCATTTGCACAGGAAACGGATGGCAGATTCATGCAGAACACTTCAAAATTGACCAGAAAATTTTGCTCTCATTATAAAAAGAGACTGGGTCAAAAAATGAATAATTACCCCAACATTATATAAAAAAATTAGTGTTGGGAGGATAATGCAAAAGAACCCAATATTTCTTACAAAAAATTGTTAGAAAATAAATTGACAAAAAACAATGATTGCATCTTTATGTATTGTTACCCCCATATGGTCACGCTAGGCTTTCAAGGGTTAACCTAGCCAAACCTAGTTTAACCCTTTTGCTGCGTCGCAGTTTGGAAATAACTTACTCCTAACAGTGCAGTTTTGATGGTAAAAAAATAAAATATGAAATTCAAACATTTTATTACATTTTTGCAATTATAAACTTACATAGCATTTGAAAAGTAAAATAAAAATATTAAAAAATTAAAAAATAATTAATTACTTTTTAATTCTTAAATGCGGAAGTCGACTATTGTCGACTGTATTACAATTTTCAATAGCATCACTGCGGTGAGCGACTTTAGTCACACCCTTTTTCTGACCTAGTTATTTGTTTCAGAACAGCTGCATACCTTTTTGTATACTTTCTTTGTGTGAAAAATTTCAAAACAAGGGACAACACATAATGCTGGTGTTCGAGGGCATTTGTTGCAAACATATGAGGTTTGTTTTCTTTTACACTCTCCCTTTCCTTTTTTGCTACATTTACTTGGAAGTATACTGCAAACAACACAGTTCAGCTTCATTTTTTTGTCTTCATTGCATACTGGAAAATGCCTCTCAACTAACCTATTTGCCATTGGTGTGTCCTCACCTTCCTTTTTCCTTTTATTTGGATTGCCGCGAGTGGCATAACCTTCTAGCATACCATTTACTACTACTTCTCTGAATTTTTGGGGCAACATTTTGTCATTGGGGTTTTGAATATTATAACAGATATTGCTGTTTACCAAAGCTACTTCAACTATAAAATGCCATAGTTTGGTACCATTTCTTTGATTTTCTCTTGAAAGGATACGTAGAACACAGTTGGTCGAATTTATCTACTCCCCCCATGAATTGATTATAAGCTTGTTGGATAGTAGGTTTATGAACCACTTTCTTTCCTATCTTTGAATTCACTTCAACTGGAGATATTCCTGTGTTGCCTATATTTGAAATCATGTTCACCTTTCCTGTATCTTGCCAGGAGGTAGCAATAAGTGATTTATTATAGTTTATCCATGTGGTTGGCAGATCACCTTTTTTCCTTCCTTACATTAATTTTTTTCCATTTTAGTGGGCCTCCTACCTCCTCACCAGCATCTATATCAGTAAGTTCATCCTCTTCAGAATTCTCATTTGAAGAATTTGATTGTTCTACTTCTTCATCCTCTCCGTCTGTAGAGGAACTATCTGAGTCAGTAGCAGAAATCAATGCTTGAATTATTTCATTTGAAAGGCTTTGCTTTTTCATCATGCTGGGGTATAAATCTGTAATATGAATGCAGTAGTTACTCAAAATGATTATTAAAAATAATTTGGGAATGGTCAAAGTTTATATAATATATAATCGTAAATGATATAAAAGCTTCTTCAAACTCGTTATAATAGGACTCATTTCAGAGCTAGGCTAACGTGTCTGCTTTGTACATGAAGTGAAATAGTTTATAAAGTAAATGTTAACAATTGGAAAGCATAATATAAAACTATATAAGTATGATATGAACATGTAAAAATATATAAAATGTAAAATGCAATAAGTATTCATTATAATAATAAAATAAAAATGACATAATAGAAAAACATGAATGCGCACTTACAGCGAATCTTCGCTCACAATGACAGCTGCATACTGCCTCAAATCTAGCAAGCACTGACGTATATACTCCGAGCAAACAAAAAAAATGACTCAAATCTGAGTCGTGAGAGTATTGTCGATTGTAGCACTGAAAGGAAAAATTATTTCAGCAGTGTGGACTTTAGTCGATTGTCGCACTGAATGGTTAACTCTATTTGGGCGACAAATGTCGATCACCGCAGCAAAAGGGTTAACATATTACCAAGCTGCTATGAACTCTTGTCTCCAAATTGTATTTGACATCTAGAATTTTGCCAATGAATGTAAATACTATTTTGCATGGTGGATTTTTAGAATAATGTACCAACTACAGCAATAAATAGGTTAGACCAGTGATTCCCAAACCATGCGCCGTGAGATGTAATTAGGTGCGCCGCGAAAGAGCAAGATTATATTTCAAAATGTGAAAAATACAAACTGAAATTCGTAATAAAGTATATGTATAAATACCTCTTTGAATAAATTTTCGAATTTATGTACAAAGTGCGCCAAAATATATTTACTTGTTCTAAAGTGCGCCATGAGTAAAAAAAGTTTGGGAACCACTGGGTTAGACTGAGTTAAAAGGCTAGCTCTCTTTTGGTATTTCCCTGCAATTTTTTTTTTTTTCTGCTATTGTATACATCTTTTTTTTTGGTATTTTCCCACTATTTTTGAATGCCTGATTAGATCAACTGTACACTCTTGATGATTAGTTAGGTTGTCATGATACTTTCATTAGTTTTAATGAAAATATCATGACTTAACCCAACCAACTGTCAAGGGCATACAATTGACCTAAAAAAAAAAAAGATGTATATAATGGTAGAAAAATTAAAATTGCAGGAAAATACCAAAAAAGGGCAAAAAGGCCTAATACCTTAGTTATTTTAAAGGATTTGCCAAGTTGCCAGACTGTAAAATCTGCATAAATTTTCTGATGTATTGGTGTAATGATTCTTTTTTCCCCATAAATTTTGCCCAATGTATCAGGCAATAGGTTTAATTAAAATTACTCAGTTCAACACAGAGGATTTCCACCAAAGTCAATGAGCAACAAGAATGATCCCATCTCTAAGACAATTGACATATAAGGAAAGACTGGCATATCTAAGCATGTTCTCATTAAAGAAGAGGAGGTTAAGGGGTGATATGATAGAGGTGTATAAAATGATAAAAGGGTTGGATAAGATAGATTTTGAGTCTCTTTTCATTAAAGATCACAATAATCAGACTAGAGGTCATAGTATGAAATTATTTAAGCCAAGATGTAGAACAAATTTAAGAAAACATAGTTTTACAAATAGAGTAATTAAGTTTTGGAACAGTCTGACAGAAGTAGTGGTGACTTCAGATACGCTTGATTCTTTCAAAAGAAGGTTGGATAGTTTGATGTCTGCAAGCGACATCTGGTGATGGTGTTTAAGCCCATTTTTATTGCATGAATAGTACTAGTTTATTTCATATATATTGTGTGCATTTGGGTGATAGATCCCACAGCTCACACAGGTGTTATGGGATATAGGGAGGCAACATCTTGGGTTAGGGGATACTCTCTGTCCTTACACACCCTATTTAAAGAGATTCCTCTGCCGAGCGGTGCCCCCCATAGTTAGGCTGACCATACGTACCGTTTTGAATGGGACAGTACTACGTCTACCTAAATTTTTGTATGGGTTCTGTCACTGAAGAATAATTGTAAACTCAATATGTTTATGTACTTACTTTTTCATGAATACAGAATATTACATAACCCCGTCCCTTTTTTGCCATCCCAATGTCCCGTTTTTGTCTCAAGGAAATACAGTGCCCGCGAAAAGTATCCGATCACTCAAGAAAATACAATATTTTCCCTTGATATTCAGAGACACATAATTCACTTTCTATTTGTTCTAGCGACATCTGGTAACTTTGAGGTTGCTCGCTGATATGAGAGCTATCCAACGCATTCTCAAATTAGTGTTCTGGTAGCCTTCGTTGCGGGTGGCTGTCTCTCAAAGTTGTCAGATTTCACTGTTTGTGTAAATTTATTGATATTTTGTTATTTTTTACAGAAAGTGGTGTAAATAAAATTTATATATGTGTGCTAAAAAACAACTTAAGAGTGATTGTCGAGGTGCTATTGTTGCTTTGCATACATGTGGGAAATCACAGAGACAGATAGCTAAGGAATTAAACATATCCCAAAGTACCGTTAATTTATGGGTTTCACGGGCTAAGAACAATGCCGGCCTAACCACGCCAGTCCCTAAAAAACGATCTGGCAGACCGAGAAAAACAAATTCACGAACAGACAAACTTATGAAACGTTTAGTATTGAAAAACCCAACAATAACTGCGAAAGAAATAAAATTTAATATGAATAATTTGTTATCTGGTGTTTCTGAACGAACTATCCAGGAACGGCTCCAAAAAGAACTCGGATTACCATCTCGCCATGCTGCTAAGAAACCGTTCATTAATGAAAAAATGCGTAAAAAACGTGTCGCATTTTGTAAAAATATATTCATTGGAGTGTTGATGACTGGAAGAAGGTTTTATTTAGTGATGAGTCGACATTTTTGACATTCAGAAGTTGTCCAAAAAGGTTCGCCGGCCCATTGGCTCAAATAGGATGGAACCTAAATACACCCTAAAGACAATGAAACACCCTCCAAGTGTGATGGTTTGGGGTTGTTTCGGTTACTATGGGCGTGGAAACCTATATTTTCTTCCGAAGAACACAACTATGAATGGTGCACGGTATTTAGCAATGCTACAGGATAAACTTCCAATGGCAATGGCAATCCAAAGGACAAAAACATACATGCATGATGGTGCACCATGTCACAGGGCCAAAATAGTGACAAAATGGATTACTGACAATAAATTTGATATTTTGGATTGGCCTGGTAATAGTCCAGATCTCAATCCGATAGAAAATATGTGGCTAATAATAAAAAATAAGGTTGAATGCCACGACACTGGCTCAGTCGAAAAATTACAAGAAGCCATCAAAAAGGTATGGTGCAAGGAAATATCAGTGGAAGTTTGTCAAAACTTGATTAAATCCATGCCAAAACGTCTAGAACAAGTCATCCAAACCAAAGGACAGATGACAAAATACTAATATAAGGTTAGTATACATTTAAACATTGTTTTTTATGTAAAAAATACAAATTTCCAGGGTGATCGGATACTTTTCGCGGGCACTGTATGGTCAGCCTACCCATAGTACTGTGAGGTATTGAAAAACTCATGATCTTCACTTGCCTCACAAACACCTTTAAATGGGAGACCCAAAATGGGTGCACACACATTTCTACATTACTGTACAGTCTTTACAGCCACACCTACACTTTTTCTCTTAAGTATATATATTGTAATGTATATGGATGTAAATTGTGACTTGGTCCGCAATTGATATGGACCGTGACTTATTTTTGGTTGGCATGGTACATTGGTACTGGTATTGATGGGTACCATAATGGAATTGACTGGATTCTTTGGATCTGATATATTTGCATGTCAGTTATAAATAGATATAGTGTGTAACATATTTGTGGATAGTAGCCTATTGACTTTGATCCTTAATTGATAATTAATTAGTTTTAAATTGATACTTAATTAGTTTTGTAAAAATTGGTTATTGCCAATGTACAGGCAGTTTTTACATAGTGGAGCCACCTCGATGGGCCGAAGTGGCCCCTAGTGTGCCCACTATAAAAATTTCTTATGTTCTTATGTTGTGCAACAAATTTAGTAGCCTACCATCCTTGGAAGGTTACACGTGAAACTGCTAATTTCAATTATTTAGGCATGAAATTTTTTTATAAAATTCCAGTCCATATGCAGTTTGGGGGCAGTCTATAATTAGCCTACTAGGTTAGGCCTAACCTAATCTAACAGTCTGATTTGGTCTACTGTAGCTTTGGGCCTAGTCTAGTTGTTGCATTTCATTACATTTCAAAAACGAAGCTACTGGGGCGGTGGGGCCTATTGAGATTATCCAAGTCATAAGCTAGTTTAGTCTAGTTTACTCTAGTATAACCTAACCTACCTATTATGAATATCTCTGAACTGCGTCTGGATTCTGGAATTTTGCCTAATTTAACTTAGCTATCTTGCCAGGTCAACCTATTGCTTTAGTTGCTGTCAAGAGATAAGCGAGAAACCGCTTGCTTTAGTTGCTGTCAAGAGATAAGCGAGAAACCGCTTGCTTTAGTTGCTGTCAAGAGATAAGCGAGAAACCGCTTGCTTTAGTTGCTGTCAAGAGATAAGCGAGAAACCGCTTGCTTTAGTTGCTGTCAAGAGATAAGCGAGAAACCGCCTATAAGAACATAAGAAATTTTTAGTGGGCACACTAGGGGCCACTTCGGCCCATCGAGGTGGCTCCACTGTGTAAAAACTGCCTGTACATTGGCAATAACCAATTTTTACAAAACTAATTAAATATCAATTTAAAACTAATTATCAATTTAAAACTAATTATCAATTTAAAACTAATTATCAATTTAAAACTAATTATCAATTTAAAACTAAAGATAGAATCTCTGGATCCAGAGGATCAAAGTCATAATAGGCTACTATCCACAAATATGTTACACACTATATCTATTTATAACTGACATGCAAATCTATCAGATCCAAAGAATCCAGTCAATTTCATTATGGTACCCATCAATACCAGTACCGTGCCAACCAAAAATAAGTCACGGTCCATATCAATTTGCAAGTTCAGCACAGAACCCACTTAAAGGATAGATCAAATGTCCTTACCTGTCTCGATTTGATAATTAGATTCAAATTTATCTTTTTAATCAGACCTCAGCTTACATCCATTTCTTGCTGAAATAATTCAACAGTGACAAACAAAACCCTCTTGTCACTACCAACGACTCATTCTCAAATGGCTATTTGTTTACAAACTGTAATAGTCTCATAGTCTAATCTCATAAAATTTCATAAAAAAACTTGACTCAAAGCAGCCTTTCACGTGAGGAGTACAAATTCCAAATCCCATTCAGCATCAAATCCACAACTTACGGTGGACAAAAGAAAACGGGGAAACAAAGAAAACTTATTTTGATACCTATTTCAAGGCAAATTCTTCAATAAATAAATAAAATATATATTTTTTTCAGATAAATTTGCTTTGTTTTCCCGTTTTCTTTCGTCCCCCATAAAGAGTAATCTTAAGTTCTAGATTTCATTGTAGTATGACACCTCATGAATGAGATGAGGAGGCTTGGTGGTAATTATATAGGGTGTCCCAAAAAAAACTATATACTCTTTATAGCATCATATATTTTATAATTTAAAAAAACCAAACAATATATTGTTATAGCAATTGCCAATGAAAGGTAAATTAGTAATCTAAGTGATCAAAATGTTATAGCGAGTTGTTTGCATATAAAATTTAATTAACTACGCCAAGTGCTCAAAATGTTCTCCGGCGGCATGAATGCACTTTCAATACAACAAAATCGTGTGGTCTGATGAAGCTACCTTCAAGCTGAATGGCACAGTAAATCGACACAACTGCAAGTACTGGTCACTTGATAATCCACACGTTTATGTGGATAAACATGTTAATTTACCAGGATTAGCAGCATGGTGTGGTTTATCATCCATGGCAGTGGCGGTCCTAGCTTACATGACGCCCTGGGCGAACCTCACCTTCAGCGCCCCCCCCCCTGTTCGCCAACACACACACATTCGAATCCCCCCAAAATAAAGGACAGACATAACTCTTTCACAAAATAACTTTTTATTGGACTAATTGTTGGAACTTCAGAACCAAAACAAAGACTCAAATTTCTGAATTTTACAAATCCTTCATCACGTAAATAGAATAACTCACTTAAGAGAATGTAATTATGATACTATGAACAGGAAAAATACAAATTAAATTGCACAACTGCCATAAATAAACTAGAGAATCAAATTTCTAAATTGTACAAATGCTCTATCACATAAATAGAATAAGACACTTAAGAGAGGGTAATTATTATGCTACACTTTGAACAAGAAACAAAATAAATTGCACCACAGCACAACTGCCATCTAAAGCCTGACTCTTCTTACCTTCCTTGATGCAAAGTCATGAATTAAATCATCATATGAAATCTGCTCAGCAATTGTATGATTTATACTGATGATGGCCAGACCGGTAAGGCGTTCCTGTGACATAGTTGACCTCAGGTAGGATTTGATGAGCTTCAGCTTTGAAAAGCTCCTCTCTGCTTCAGCAACAGTGACTGGAAGAGTAAGACCAATTCTGAGAGCAGTCCACAAATTTGGATATATTTCAGAGAGCTCCCTTTCATGGATAAATGTCAGCAGTTCAAGCAAGGATATGGTCTTTGATGGCAAGTCAGGCAAGTTCTTCAGCTCCTGTGCAAGCTCTCTGCCATCCAAGTCAGATTGTCCCTTAAAGTGTAGTGTAGTACTAAGGTTCACACATTGTTCTGTCAGCTCCTCAAATGTGAGATTTTGGAAATGTGTCAGCACTCCAAACTTCTCTCCCACAATTTCCAACGTGGAAAATCTTTCCTGAATGGCTGATGTTGCAGCATCAACCACTGCATTGAAAAATGTCACCTTTATCTTTTGCTCGTTTCTCCTCTTCTTCTTTCCTCTTTTTTCTAAACTGAGCACCTGATAGCTTTGACCTCTTCTTATCCATTTGCGGTTATTTGACAGACCTTAGTGGCTTAGTGTGAAGATTCGTTCTGTAATAAATAATATACATTTCACTATTTAACCAAACCCAGAAAAATAACATTACATATGTTAAAGTATGGGCCTTTATTCCCAATAATATTAATCTGGAAGCATTTTGCATTGTTTAGGTCTTTTATGGGAAGGTTTATGGAAAATGCAATAGATGGTTTTTTATTAATAAAAATATATTTATTGATCTTTTATTATTTATTTTATTTTATTTTTCATTTTATTTATTTCTTTATTATTTATTCTTATTTTTATTTTTTTTGCAGGCGCTCATGCCGCCCCTCCACAAATGCCGCCCTGTGCGGCTGCCCATATTGCCCATATGAGGAACCGCCACTGATCCATGGGTTTGGTTGGACCATTTTTCTTTAATGGGACAGTTACCGGTGCCGCATATCTCGACATGCTGCGGACAGAAATTATACCTGCAATTCGGAAGTTGTTTGGAAACGACGACTTTTACTTTCAACAAGATGGAGCCCCCCCCTCATTATCATTGTGATGTCAGAAGGTACCTCGATGAAACGTTGCCTAACCGTTGGATAGGACGAAGAGGAAGCGTTGAGTATCCTCCACGTTCACCGGACTTGACTCCACTTGATTTTTACTTGTGGGGCTACCTGAAGGATGCAGTTTATGGTACAAGACCCGCAACACTCGAACACCTTAAGGATGCAATTAGGGAAAAGTGCGGGACCATCACAGCATCCACATTAGTCCATGTCTGCGAATCAGTTAGTCGACGCATTCAAAAGTGCATTCATGCCGCCGGAGAACATTTTAGCACTTGGCGTAGTATTAATTAAATTTATATGCAAATAACTCGCTATAACATTTTGATCACTTAGATTACTAATTTACCTTTCATTGGCAATTGCTATAACAATATATTGTTTTTTTTTTTTAAATTATAAAATATATGATACTATAAAGAGTATATAGTTTTTTTGGGACACCCTGTATTAGCCAATGTATAGTCTCATAGTCTAATATAATCTACTAAGTCTTATCATAAAAGTTAATTTCACTTATTAATAAGCGTTCATCAAAACATTGACTCGCAGCGTCCCTCCACTTCGCATACAACAATACACATCACAGATCTCATTCATCATTGCCGGCCTTTGGTCAAAGCAAGCAAAGCGGCTGCCAGGGCCGGTCCTAGCTTCTGAGGGGCCCTGTGCAAAATGGTTCGGGGCCCCCATTCCTTACACAACCCTCCCAGGGCCCCACATATGTTTCTGATTTTCTGTGAGAACATCATCTTGATAAAAGCAAACACCCAATATATATATATATATATATATACCGTGGCGCAAGGATATTTGGAGCCCTAGGCAAGCTCTTATATTGGTGACCTCTTATATATATAACGGGTAGGGTGGCCATTTCCAAATTTCCAAAAAGGAGGACACTGCGTATGTGGCCGTATGTTAACACACACACACACACACACACACACACACACACATATATATATATATATATATATATATATATTACATCGGCAGCACTGTTCGCTCTCTCAGGGCTAGATTTTATTCGCATATGGGAATAAGTGGCCGAACAGGTAAAATTTTAAAAACTAAAGAAGCCTCGAGTATTCGTGAACACAGCATTAAATGTAAAATTGATGTCACTTTAGACAATTTTAAAATTCTTGGTTGTAATACTTGTCCCAACTCACTAAGAATTTTAGAATCGCTTTTCATTAAAGCATTGTCCCCTAGTCTGAATGTTGACTCATCTGCGGTCCCTCTCAATTTGCTATGATCCCTCCTCCTTCCCCAATTCCTTATAATCCCTCCTTCCCCAATCGCCCTCGCCATCTCTCGTGTTTCCCGTCTTGTCTCTGCTCAAATTAGTCAGCCTCGGATACTGCTGTGTAAGGTAGCTAGTTCCATTATTCCAGTGTACTATTGTTAATTTTTCCAGTGTATTAATTTCACATTTACTATATGTATTTAAAAATAACTTCACATTTACTATATGTATTTAAAAATAACTTCTTAATTTTTATATGTAAATCTGTATAACTTAGAATTTAACCCTCTTTTCTCAGTCTTTTAAAATTTGTCTTTACGAATAGGTTATAGAAATTTTCTGTTTTGTTTTTCATTCAATATTGATTTTAATTTCACATTGTTATTAAACAGCCTGAAGATGAGCGTATTGCTCGAAACGTTGCGCATTAAAGAAGACTTTTCATGGCATTTACATTTCTCCTTGTCATTGGATTTCTCCTAAATATTAAATTGAAGCTCTGTAGAAGCAACCCGCATGATTATATATATATATATATATATATATATATATATATATATATATATATATATTATATATATATATATATATATATATATACTGAAAGACATGAATATTCATTTTTACTCCTTGGGCAGACTGACTGTCCGACTCGTAGTCATGAAATTGAAAACAAATGCGGCTTATCAGCAGTGTTGCCAACTACATAAAATAAAAATACGTTAACGGTTATTATGGCCCTCAGTACCCGCTATTTTAAGTGTACCTGAGGTAATTTATATAATTCTTTTTAGCCAAACCCCCAAAAAGGAGGACAAATTACCGTTCAGCTCAAGGTGGCTTCGGATGGAGGACAGAGTGCTCAAAAGGCGGACGTCTGGCCACCCTAATAACGGGTGTGCAATAAAAAAAGGGTACATTTTAAAAAGGCTATAAAATCAACATTTCTCATTTAATTTTAATAAAACTTCTACACAATAAAACACATGTATTTATCTATATGCAAACAAGTTTTCAGACTAAAATATCAAATAATTCAAATTCTATCAACATTTAACGAAAGAGTATGATTTTTCTACTTAACATGCAAAAATTATTAAACCTTTTTAATATTTTTTTATAAAAATAATTTTTATCGTAAAATTTACCTGAAATTATTAAAAAAATTGTCCGAAATGCTTTCCTTCCATTTCAATAACTTTTTTTATTCTTGGTCGGAATTCATCTATGGCTCGATTTACTTGTTCCTGTGGAAGCTCTTCCCATTTTTGAATGATGATCTCGCGTAAATGAGCGACATCTTTTAGCTTCTTTTATCCTAGTCCTGTAGACTCGCTTTGCTAAGTTCTCCCATATTCCAGCCAAGAATAAAAAAAGTTATTGAAATGGAAGGAAAGCATTTCGAACAATTTTTTTAATAATTTCAGATAAATTTTACATTAAAAATTATTTTTATAAAAAAATATTAAAAAAGAAGCTTTTCAAAACTAAAACTAATAAAGACCTATCTCAGATCCACAATGGCACAAGATCGCCTCAGTGGACTCGCTATCATCAGTATTAATCAAGAGATTAGCAGGCAGCTGTCTTATGATAGTGTTATTGAAGATTTTGCTTCGAGAAAATCAAGGAGGTACAGATTATAAGCACTTCAGAGTACTGGTATTTATAATTTGACAAACATTGATGTTTTTTGTTAATTTTTCTAATCATGGCTGCAGTTGGCTTCAACAATTTTCCTTTATTTCTTCTTGTTCTCTTATTTATCAAACTATATTTACAATTGTCAATTTTATTTTCCGCCATTGCTTATTATTTTCTCCACATTAAAATCATTTCAAATTTATACTGTATTATGTAATTTTGAATATTTGTAATTCTTTAAATAATAAAAAAGGAATACTTACATTGATTTACCTTCCTGTTATATATTCGTGAAGGTAACAGGAGTCCAAGTGCTGTCATGTTGTCTTTCAACTCTTTCGGCAAATTTGGAAGGTTCCCAATTTCAGTGGCCAGATCTCTCCCATCACGGTTTTAAATTTTCGGATGACGTCTCTATGGCAATACTACATGAGGCGCTGCTGAGGTGACGGATGGTCAGATTTATTTGTTATATGTCTCGATATTATGTAATAGAGAGTTGATATATTAGATATAATTGATATATACCGTCACAAAAAATAGATTGATAACCGAACAGAAACACTGATAATATCGTATACGCCGCGCACACGCCACATTACGTGCATAAAGAGACGAAAAAAATGTTAACAGTGACACTTCTGAACACATAATGACAAAAAGTAGCCTACAAATATAAATATAATAATACACGCTTATTTTTGCTGCTTATTTACATTCTTTTATGTGGTTTTGTGTCGTTTTTATAAGTTTGGTGATGCTATAGCAACTATAAATACGAAGAACAAATGAAATTTGGAGGGGCCCTCTAATTGATGGGCCGACCCTGGCGGCTGCTTTAGGCCCCGCGCTATTAGGGGCCCCGCAAATATGTGGGTACAGTATAAAAAAATATTTTGGTTTTGAGTGGTAAATTAAATACGGCTTGTCATAATAACTCTTCATATACAGTAGTATTCATATACAATAGTATTCCGTATTAATTATATATTTTGTTATATTTCAGATATCGACTGACAGTGATGCCTCCAAAGAGATTGCGAGATACTGCTCGGAAATACCTCAGCGGTCACCAGAAGAGAGAGCGTGAAGCGAAGCGGAAATCAGAACTTGAGCGTATGTATGGGTCATTTGAAAAATTTCTCGAGAAACGTAGTCCACAGGCTGAAACTGACCAAGATGTGCCTGCGCCGTCACATGCATCATCATCAGCTTTGATAGATGAAAGTGAACTAGATGTACCTGCGCCGTCACATGCGTCATCACCGGCTTTGATAGATGAAAGTGATATCCAGAGGGAAGAAGAACCCATGGATTAGACTCCAATTCTGCAAAATCAGCCTCTGGATGCACTCAAAGATCCAGGTCAATGGCCGGAAACTGTCAGCACAAAAGTCAGAGATTTACTAGTGACAGGGCAGGCCCCAGCTATGTGCGGCCTGTGCGGCTGCACAGGGCCCCCATCAATTAGAGGGCCCCTCCAAAATTCATTTGTTCTTCGTATTTTTAGTTGCTATAGCATCACCAAACTTATAAAAACGACACAAAACCACATAAAAGAATGTAAATAAGCATCATAAATAAGCGTGTATTATTATATTTATATTTGTAGGCTACTTTTTGTCATTATGTGTTCAGAATTGTCACTGTTAAAATTCTTTTCGTTTAATTTTTTTCGTCTCTTTATGTACGTACTGTGGCGTGTGCGCGGCGTATACGATATTATTATCGGTGTTTCTGCTCGGGTATCAATCTATTTTTTGTGACGGTATATTTTTTTGGTTATTATACGGCATATATCAATTATATCCAATATATCAACTCTCTATTACATCATCAGTTTATTGATCATAATATCGAGACATATAACAAATAAATCTGACCATCCGTCACCTCAGCGGCGCCTCATGTAGTATTGCCATAGAGACGTCATCCGAAAATTTAAACCGTGATTGGAGATATCTGGCCACTGAAATTGGAACCTTCCAAATTTGCCGAAATAGTTGAAAGACAACATGACAGCACTTGGACTCCTAAGTTACCTTCATCAAAAGCAGTTGAAAGAAATCTATCCCAATCTTTGGGTAGCACTTCGGATTGCTTGCATCTCCCAGTGACAGTGGCATCAGCAGAAAGAAGCTTTTCAAAACTAAAGCTCATAAAGACCTATCTCAGATCCACAATGGCACAAGATCGCCTCAGTGGACTCGCTATCATCAGTATTAATCAAGAGATTAGCAGGCAGCTGTCTTATGATAGTGTTATTGAAGATTTTGCCTCGAGAAAATCAAGGAGGTACAGACTACAGATTATAAGCACTTCAGAGTACTGGTATTTATGATTTGACAAACAGTGATGTTTTTTGTTAATTTTTCTAATCATGGTTGCAGTTGGCTTCAACAATTTTCCTTTATGTCTCCTTGTTCTGTTATTTATTATTTTATCAAACTATATTTACAATTGTCAATTTTATTTTCCGCCATTGCTTATTATTTTCTCCACATTAAAATCATTTCAAATTTATACTGTATTATCTAATTTTGAATATTTGTAATTCTTTAAATAATAAAAGAGGAACACTTATATTGATTTACCTTCCTGTTTTATATTTGTGAAAGATATATATTACGGGTGTGCCATAAAAAAAAAGGGTACATTTTAAAAAGGCCATAAAATCAACATTTGTCATTTAATTTTAATAAAACTTCTACATAATAAAACATATGTATTTATCTATATGCAAACAAGTTTTCAGACTAAAATATCAAATAATTCAAATTCTATCAACATTTAACGAAAGAGTATGATTTTTCTACTTAACATGCAAAATTATTAAACCTTTTTAATATTTTTTTTATAAAAATACTTTTTAATGTAAAATTTATCTGAAATTATTAAAAAAATTGCTCGAAATGCTTTCCTTCTATTTGCATATAGATAAATACATATGTTTTATTGTGTAGAAGTTTTATTAAACTTAAATGAGAAATGTTGATTTTATAGCCTTTTTAAAATGTACCCTTTTTTTATGGCATACCCGTTATATATATATATATATATACATATTATATATATATATATATATAATATTTAGGAGAAATCCAATGACAAGGAGAAATGTAAATGCCATGAAAAGTCTTCTTTAATGCACAACGTTTCGAGCAAATACGCTCATCTTCAGGCTGTATGATAACAATGTGAAATTAAAATCAATAATTGAATGAAAAACCAGACAAAGAAAATTTCTATAACCTATTCATAAAGGCAAACTTTAAAAGACTGAAAAAAGAGGGTTAAATTCTAAGTTATACAGATTTACATTTAAAATTAAGAAGCTATTTTTAAATACATATAGTAAATGTGAAATTAATACACTGGAAAAATTAACAATAGTACACTGGAATAATGAAAACTAACTAACCTTTCACTGCAATTTCCGAGGCTAGAATGATTTAAGTACAAAACGAGAAAAACATAAGATAAGCTAAGATAAGATAAGATAAGATAAGATGGTGAGGGCGATTGGGGAAGGGGGATTATAAGGAATTGGGGAAGGAGGAGGGATTATAAAAAGTTTAAAGGGACGGCTGATGAGTCAATATTTAACGTCGGGGTCAAAGTTTTAATATAAAGCGATTCCAGAATCCTAAGTGAGTTGGGACAAGTATTACAACCAAGAATTTTAAAATTTTCTAAAGTGACATCAGTTTTACATTTGATACTGTGTTCCCGAATGCTAGAAACTTCTTTAGTTTTTAAAATTTTACCTGTTCGGCCACTTATTCCCATATGCGAATAAAATCTAGCCCTGAGAGAGCGAACAATGCTGCCAATGTAATTCCCAAGGAGACACCTAGGGCAGGTAAATAAATATACAACACCGCTACGCAACGAGTCAGGGGTTCGATCCTTCGCTGAGAAAAAGCTACCTAAAGACGTTTTATTAATAAATATGATGCGGAAATCAGTATGATAAAAAAATTTCTTTAACAACTTTGTAAATTTAAGCTTAAATTCCTTATTCAAAGGACCCATTTCAGGTACCAAGAAATATTTTATATCCTTCGGCACTGTAATACAAGGAAGTTGAGGGCTATAAACATTATTTAAGAAGGATCTAATTAGTTTATCTACATATTGAACAGGAAACTATTATTGGTAAAGTATGATCTTAGATTATTAAATTCATCATTAAGTAAGGTAAAACTAGAGGTCAAATTATATCCTCTGAACAGGAGAGTTTTAATACAAGAACATCTTATAGTTGAAATCAAGTAAAAAAAAAATTCATGCCCAAACCAGTGAAAGTGGGTTCCTGTAACGATGTAGTAATAGAATCACCGTTTTTCGAAATTAAAAGATCTAAAAGGGAAGGGAGCCATTTTTCTCAGTTTCCATTGTATACGTTATATTGGGGTGCAAGAATTTAGGAAGTTAAAGAATTGTTGCGCTTGTACCGCATTATCAAAGACAGCTATCGAATCATCAACGAAGCGTCGATAGAAAATTGGCTTGAGATGAGTTGGAGATTGACTACAAATTACACTTTCTAAATGAGTCATAAAAAAATCAGCTGCTAACGGTCCGACAGGTGATCCCATCCCTACAACCATCAATTTGTTGGTAAACCTTATTGTTGAAAGTAAAATAGCATTTTTGAAGACCATTCTAAAAGTTCCTTAAAATGAGACAATGAAAAACCATGAAAATATCAACCGAGCTAAAAACCCTATCTAAAATAATGGCAATAGTTTCAGATACAGGTACATTTGTGAAAAGCGATTACATCAAAACTGACAAAAACTTTTTTGAATCGAAGTTCTCACCAAGAAGGTCTTTTTGGAATTTCAAACGAGTTATTTATAGTGTAAGCATTTTTCGCAAAGGGTGACACGAGACTAACAACAAATTTTGCCAATTGAAAGGTGGGTAAGTTATACGAAGCTAAAATAGGACGGAGAGGTGTTCCAACTTTATGGATTTTAGGCAAACAGTATAATTGAGCCAGATTAGCACCAGATGCGAACAACTGAGAGTAAGTATCGTTTTTTATTATCTTTAAGGACTTTAGTCGTGCAGAAATCTATTAACCTGGTCTTCTAACCTTACAATGACTTTATTGACAGGTTCAAGAATTTGTTTGAATTTAGTAAGATCACTTAGGATTTCATTAGTTTTGTTTATGTAGTCCGATTTATTCAAATAACCATCCGTTACCCTTGTCCGGTCTAGTACGACAATCTCCTGGTTCTTTGCCAATTCTTAATACACTGCAAATCACTCTTCCTAAATATGAAAGATTGAAATTTAAGATTTCTAAGTTTATGAAAAAATTCTTGAGTTAGATTTGAGAACTGACATTTGAATTATTGAATTCACCCACATGGGGAACATTTTTCAAGCCATTAAAAAATTTTCAAAGTAAAGAAAAAACGAAGGCTTATATATTTGGAACAACGGAAGCTTAAATTGCAACCAAGTGACAGTAAAAACTTTCCCGAGGGGAGAGTGTGTAACTAGAAAGATTCGAAATTACCTTATCTGAATTGAAAAAATTTGGTGAATGCATTCCCAAAGCCTTTAACTTACGTTCATGTGTTTCCAAGATGGGAGTGAAATTTTTCTAGTTCACGTTGTACAAGAGAAATTATTAATAAATAGTCCAACAACGAAAAGGTATTTTTAAGAGTAGTTATATAATGCCCAAGAGACTTATTATGCGAGTCCGAAATTTTGATTTTATAATTAATTTCATTATTTAATAAATATTCCAGGGACGATTGATAAAATTCAGAGTCATATAGATTGTCACGGTAGAGTTTGAAGTAAACAAATTTCGGGAAAACCCTGCAGGTCCGACACATTTCAAGAAAATAACAGTCCAGTTTTGACTTGAGAAACTTTCGTGAAGTCTTCCAATATGGCGATAAGCCCTAAGGCCATCTTGTCCATACCTTGAGTATATATAATCATGCGGGTTGCTTCTACAGAGCTTCAATTTAATATTTAGGAGAATCCAATGACAAGGAGAAATGTAAATGCCATGAAAAGTCTTCTTTAATGCGCAACGTTTCGAGCAAATACGCTCATCTTCAGGCTGTATGATAACAATGTGAAATTAAATCAATAATTGAATGAAAAACCAGACAAAGAAAATTTCTATAACCTATTCATAAAGGCAAACTTTAAAAGACTGAAAAAAGAGGGTTAAATTCTAAGTTATACAGATTTACATTTAAAATTAAGAAGCTATTTTTAAATACATATAGTAAATGTGAAATTAATACACTGGAAAAATTAACAATAGTACACTGGAATAATGAAACTAACTAACCTTTCACTGCAATTTCCGAGGCTAGACTGGATTTAAGCACAAAACGAGAAAACATAAGATAAGATAAGATAAGATAAGATAAGATAAGATGGTGAGGGCGATTGGGGAAGGGGGATTATAAGGAATTGGGGAAGGAGGAGGGATTATAAAAAGTTTAAAGGGACGGCTGATGAGTCAACATTTAACGTCGGGGTCAAAGTTTTAATATAAAGCGATTCCAGAATTCTAAGTGAGTTTGGACAAGTATTACAACCAAGAATTTTAAAATTTTCTAAAGTGACATCAGTTTTACATTTGATACTGTGTTCCCGAATGCTAGAAACTTCTTTAGTTTTTAAAATTTTACCTGTTCGGCCACTTATTCCCATATGCGAATAAAATCTAGCCCTGAGAGAGCGAACAGTGCTGCCAATGTAATTCCCAAGGAGACACCTAGGGCAGGTAAATAAATATACAACACCGCTACGCAACGAGTCAGGGGTTCGATCCTTCGCTGAGAAAAAGCTACCTAAAGACGTTTTATTAATAAATATGATGCGGAAATCAGTATGATAAAAAAATTTCCTTAACAACTTTGTAAATTTAAGCTTAAATTCTTATTCAAAGGACCCATTTCAGGTACCAGAAATATTTTATATCCTTCGGCACTGTAATACAAGGAAGTTGAGGGCTATAAACATTATTTAAGAAGGATCTAATTAGTTTATCTACATATTGAACAGGAAAACTATTATTGGTAAAGTATGATCTTAGATTATTAAATTCATCATTAAGTAAGGTAAAACTAGAGGTCAAATTATATCCTCTGAACAGGAGAGTTTTAATACAAGACATCTTATAGTTGAAATCAGTAAAACTAAAAAAATTCATGCCCAAACCAGTGAAAGTGGGTTTCCTGTAAACTGATGTAGTAATAGAATCACCGTTTTTCGAAATTAAAGATCTAAAAGGGAAGGGAGCCATTTTTCTCAGTTTCCATTGTATACGTTATATTGGGGTGCAAAGAATTTAGGAAGTTAAAGAATTGTTGCGCTTGTACCGCATTATCAAAGACAGCTATCGAATCATCAACGAAGCGTCGATAGAAATTGGCTTGAGATGAGTTGGAGATTTGACTAAAATTACACTTTCTAAATGAGTCATAAAAAAATCAGCTGCTAGCGGTCCGACAGGTGATCCCATCCCTACACCATCAATTTGTTGGTAAACCTTATTGTTGAAAGTAAAATAGCATTGTTTGAAGACACAATTCTAAAAGTTCCTTAAAATGAGACAATGAAAAAACCATGAAAATATCAACCGAGCTAAAAACCCTATCTAAAATAATGGCAATAGTTTCAGATACAGGTACATTTGTGAAAAGCGACTTTACATCAAAACTGACAAAAAACTTTTTTGAATCGAAGTTCTCACCAAGAAGGTCTTTTTGGAATTCAAAGGAGTTATTTATAGTGTAAGCATTTTTCGCAAAGGGTGACACGAGACTAACAACAAATTTTGCCAATTGAAAGGTGGGTAAGTTATACGAAGCTAAAATACGGAGAGGTGTTCCAACTTTATGGATTTTAGGCAAACAGTATAATTGAGCCAGATTAGCACCAGATGCGAACAACTGAGAGTAAGTATCGTTTTTTATTATCTTTAAGGACTTTAGTCGTGACAGAAATCTATTAACCTGGTCTTCTAACCTTACAATGACTTTATTGACAGGTTCAAGAATTTGTTTGAATTTAGTAAGATCACTTAGGATTTCATTAGTTTTGTTTATGTAGTCCGATTTATTCAAAATAACCACTCCGTTACCCTTGTCCGGTCTAGTCACGACATCTCCTGGTTCTTTGCCAAATTCTTAATACACTGCAAATCATCTTCCTAAATATGAAAGATTGAAATTTAAGATTTCTAAGTTTATGAAAAAATTCTTGAGTTAGATTTGAGAACTGACATTTGAAATTATTGAATTCACCCACATGGGAACATTTTTCAAGCCATTAAAAAATTTTCAAAGTAAAGAAAAACGAAGGCTTATATATTTGGAACAACGGAAGCTTAAATTGCAAACCAAGTGACAGTAAAAACTTTTCCCGAGGGGAGAGTGTGTAACTAGAAAGATTCGAAATTACCTTATCTGAATTGAAAAAATTTGGTGAATGCATTCCCAAGCCTTTAACTTACGTTCATGTGTTTCCAAGATGGTAGAGTGAAATTTTTCTAGTTCACGTTGTACAAGAGAAATTATTAATAAATAGTCCAACAACGAAAAGGTATTTTTAAGAGTAGTTATATAATGCCCAAGAGACTTATTATGCGAGTCCGAAATTTTGATTTTATAATTAATTTCATTATTTAATAAATATTCCAGGGACGATTGATAAAATTCAGAGTCATATAGATTGTCACGGTAGAGTTTGAAGTAAACAAATTTCGGGAAAACCCTGCAGGTCCGACACATTTCAAGAAAATAACAGTCCAGTTTTGACTTGAGAAACTTTCGTGAAGTCTTCCAAATATGGCGATAAGCCCTAAGGCCATCTTGTCCATACCTTGAGTATATATAATCATGCGGGTTGCTTCTACAGAGCTTCAATTTAATATTTAGGAGAAATCCAATGACAAGGAGAAATGTAAATGCCATGAAAAGTCTTCTTTAATGCGCAACGTTTCGAGCAAATACGCTCATCTTCAGGCTGTATGATAACAATGTGAAATTAAAATCAATAATTGAATGAAAAACCAGACAAAGAAAATTTCTATAACCTATTCATAAAGGCAAACTTTAAAAGACTGAAAAAAGAGGGTTAAATTCTAAGTTATACAGATTTACATTTAAAATTAAGAAGCTATTTTTAAATACATATAGTAAATGTAAAATTAATACACTGGAAAAATTAACAATAGTACACTGGAATAATGAAACTAACTAACCTTTCACTGCAATTTCCGAGGCTAGACTGGATTTAAGCACAAAACGAGAAAACATAAGATAAGATAAGATAAGATAAGATAAGATAAGATGGTGAGGGCGATTGGGGAAGGGGGATTATAAGGAATTGGGGAAGGAGGAGGGATTATAAAAAGTTTAAAGGGACGGCTGATGAGTCAACATTTAACGTCGGGGTCAAAGTTTTAATATAAAGCGATTCCAGAATTCTAAGTGAGTTTGGACAAGTATTACAACCAAGAATTTTAAAATTTTCTAAAGTGACATCAGTTTTACATTTGATACTGTGTTCCCGAATGCTAGAAACTTCTTTAGTTTTTAAAATTTTACCTGTTCGGCCACTTATTCCCATATGCGAATAAAATCTAGCCCTGAGAGAGCGAACAGTGCTGCCAATGTAATTCCCAAGGAGACACCTAGGCAGGTAAATAAATATACAACACCGCTACGCAACGAGTCAGGGTTCGATCCTTCGCTGAGAAAAAGCTACCTAAAGACGTTTTATTAATAAATATGATGCGGAAATCAGTATGATAAAAAAATTTCCTTAACAACTTTGTAAATTTAAGCTTAAATTCCTTATTCAAAGGACCCATTTCAGGTACCAAGAAATATTTTATATCCTTCGGCACTGTAATACAAGGAAGTTGAGGGCTATAAACATTATTTAAGAAGGATCTAATTAGTTTATCTACATATTGAACAGGAAAACTATTATTGGTAAAGTATGATCTTAGATTATTAAATTCATCATTAAGTAAGGTAAAACTAGGTCAAATTATATCCTCTGAACAGGAGAGTTTTAATACAAGACATCTTATAGTTGAAATCAGTAAAACTAAAAAATTCATGCCCAAACCAGTGAAAGTGGGTTTCCTGTAAACTGATGTAGTAATAGAATCACCGTTTTTCGAAATTAAAAGATCTAAAAAGGGAAGGGAGCCATTTTTCTCAGTTTCCATTGTATACGTTATATTGGGGTGCAAAGAATTTAGGAAGTTAAAGAATTGTTGCGCTTGTACCGCATTATCAAAGACAGCTATCGAATCATCAACGAAGCGTCGATAGAAAATTGGCTTGAGATGAGTTGGAGATTTGACTAAAAATTACACTTCTAAATGAGTCATAAAAAATCAGCTGCTAGCGGTCCGACAGGTGATCCATCCCTACACCATCAATTTGTTGGTAAACCTTATTGTTGAAAGTAAAATAGCATTGTTTGAAGACCAATTCTAAAAGTTCCTTAAAATGAGACAATGAAAAACCATGAAAAATATCAACCGAGCTAAAAACCCTATCTAAAATAATGGCAATAGTTTCAGATACAGGTACATTTGTGAAAAGCGACTTTACATCAAAACTGACAAAAACTTTTTTGAATCGAAGTTCTCACCAAGAAGGTCTTTTTGGAATTCAAAAAGACCTTCTTGGTGAGAACTTCGATTCAAAAAAGTTTTTTGTCAGTTTTGATGTAAAGTCACTTTTCACAAATGTACCTGTATCTGAAACTATTGCCATTATTTTAGATAGGGTTTTTAGCTCGGTTGATATTTTTCATGGTTTTTCATTCTCATTTTAAGGAACTTTTAGAATTGGTCTTCAAACAATGCTATTTTACTTTCAACAATAAGGTTTACCAACAAATTGATGGTGTAGGGATGGGATCACCTGTCGGACCGCTAGCAGCTGATTTTTTTATGACTCATTTAGAAAGTGTAATTTGTAGTCAATCTCCAACTCATCTCAAGCCAATTTTCTATCGACGCTTCGTTGATGATTCGATAGCTGTCTTTGATAATGCGGTACAAGCGCAACAATTCTTTAACTTCCTAAATTCTTTGCACCCCAATATAACGTATACAATGGAAACTGAGAAAAATGGCTCCCTTCCCTTTTTAGATCTTTTAATTTCGAAAAATGGTGATTCTATTACTACATCAGTTTACAGGAAACCCACTTTCACTGGTTTGGGCATGAATTTTTTTAGTTTTACTGATTTCAACTATAAGATGTCTTGTATTAAAACTCTCCTGTTCAGAGGATATAATTTGACCTCTAGTTTTACCTTACTTAATGATGAATTTAATAATCTAAGATCATACTTTACCAATAATAGTTTTTCCTGTTCAATATGTAGATAAACTAATTAGATCCTTCTTAAATAATGTTTATAGCCCTCAACTTCCTTGTATTACAGTGCCGAAGGATATAAAATATTTCTTGGTACCTGAAATGGGTCCTTTGAATAAGGAATTTAAGCTTAAATTTACAAAGTTGTTAAGGAAATTTTTTTATCATACTGATTTCCGCATCATATTTATTAATAAAACGTCTTTAGGTAGCTTTTTCTCAGCGAAGGATCGAACCCCTGACTCGTTGCGTAGCGGTGTTGTATATTTATTTACCTGCCCTAGGTGTCTCCTTGGAATTACATTGGCAGCACTGTTCGCTCTCTCAGGGCTAGATTTTATTCGCATATGGGAATAAGTGGCCGAACAGGTAAAATTTTAAAAACTAAAGAAGTTTCTAGCATTCGGGAACACAGTATCAAATGTAAAACTGATGTCACTTTAGAAAATTTTAAAATTCTTGGTTGTAATACTTGTCCCAACTCACTTAGAATTCTGGAATCGCTTTATATTAAAACTTTGACCCCGACGTTAAATGTTGACTCATCAGCCGTCCCTTTAAACTTTTTATAATCCCTCCTCCTTCCCCAATTCCTTATAATCCCCCCTTCCCCAATCGCCCTCACCATATCTTATGTTTTCCCGTTTTGTGCTTAAATCAGTCTAGCCTCGGAAATTGCAGTGAAAGGTTCGTTAGTTTCATTATTCCAGTGTACTATTGTTAATTTTTCCAGTGTATTAATTTCACATTTACTATATGTACTTAAAAATAGCTTCTTAATTTTAAATGTAAATCTGTATAACTTAGAATTTAACCCTCTTTTTTCAGTCTTTTAAAGTTTGCCTTTATGAATAGGTTATAGAAATTTTCTTTGTCTGGTTTTTCATTCAATTATTGATTTTAATTTCACATTATCATACAGCCTGAAGATGAGCGTATTTGCTCGAAACGTTGCGCATTAAAGAAGACTTTTCATGGCATTTACATTTCTCCTTGTCATTGGATTTCTCCTATATATTATATATATATATATATATATATATATATATATATAAGGCATCACGCACAGACAAACACGTATTCTTCGTTTTGAAGTTTGGAGACTATCGCACCTGTGTAAATATAACCCATACCCTGGTAAGGGTGAAATGAAATATAATAAATTCTCTCTCTCTCCCCCCCCCCCCAAACGTATATTATTATCATTATTATTATTTTCCCGTTGGGAGGCGATCAACGATGAAAATTATTATTATTCTAGCCCCCATATCCATACCTCCAAGGTCAGCTACGTCCAACCAGATCACACACACTGTATGACACATTAGCAAAACACAGATTACATGATACAGACTGCATTGTCAGTTTGTGGGTAATAAAATCCACTTTCCAGTGTATATAATTTATTTATACATTAATCTTTATAATTTTCGTATGTTAATCATTTTAAATTGAACGGTGATTTAAAATGGTTTTAACATCAATTTAAAAAAAACATTCCAAATACTGATCGTCAGCCAACAACTGCCACACCCGCGCCCTCGGCCGCCGCGTCCTCGTCGTACCAACCGCACCCATAACCCTGCATGTGTTCCCGAAGTCCCACCCGTCCGTTCACGACCCAATGTTTGTTTGTACATGCAGGGGAACAGTCATTCACGCATTTTTCTCCTGTTGTGTGTGTGTATATATATATATATATACCCTGAGAATAATGAACAAGACTTTTTAAGAGTCAGCACACTGAACTCGAAATCCTTCAAATGAGGTGAAATGCAGTAGCACGAGAGTTCAGTGGTACAAGATGAAGATTTTCTCCTGTTACGGAGATACAAGGACAAATAAATTTTGAGGACAGTCTCCCATACAGTTACTCTCCAAACCCAAAGTTGTTGAAATTCAATGGTCGAGGGGGAGGTTGATACAGTCATCACGTGAAAAATTTGATGAGTTCCACGATTTTTCTTACATTAGTCATTTTATTAAAATACTTGTCCGAAAGCTATCAACTAATTTCGCAATCTAATTTAAAATAAACAAGCAATGTCCGAATTCTTTTACATTAACTACAAGAATCTAATTTAAGTTTTATATTTAGAAGCAACCCGCATGATTATATATATATATATATTAGTGGTGGACCGGATATCCGCATAATTTTTAACATCCGCATCCGCACTTCTGACTGCGGATGTTACGCGGATATTAGCTCTAATAAATTATGCAATTTACAATTAAATTAGCTTAAAGTAGCTTATAAGGCCCAGTCATGTACATTTCATGTAAAGTATTAATTATTAATGAACAAACAAATATATAAACCTCAAAATATAAATACCTGGTAACACAGAAAATTGAATGAAACTTGTTTCATTGAATTTTCTGTGGCTGAAACTCTTGAGAAAGTTATTTTTATCATAATGAAAACATTAATATTAATTCTCATGCATTGCCTGCCATAATAGTAACATCACGAAATTTGAAAAATTATGTCACATATTCATAATTCTACATTATATTGATAGATTAATTAAATATCCGCATCCGCGGATATTGAAATTAAAGGTCCGCATCCGCGGATGTTGAAAAACTGACATCCGGTCCACCACTAATATATATATATATATATATCACGGAACCCAAACAAGGTTAACAAGGTATATATGCATTTGAATCGGTTACACTGATACAGTAACTCTGGATTCTTCGTTCTTTCCCTCACTCCCTCAAACTCTACCATATATACAGGGTGGGCCGTAAGTTTCCATACATAGGAAAAATTAAACGTTTGTTTTTATGTTTCAGATACCCTAAGAATATGCGTTTGACGTAAGATCTTGTTTACTGATGAAGCAAATTTTTACGTCAATGGAGAGGTTAATCGGCAAAACATACGTTATTGGAGTAATGCTAACCCTAACTGGCTGAGTCCGACGAAGATGCAAGGTGCCGGTAAAGTGATGGTGTGGGCCGGGATATGGGGTGACAGAATTATTGGACCAATTTTTGTCAGTGGAAATCTTAATGCCGAAAGGTATCTTAACATGTTGCAAGAAGAGATTTTCCCATCCCTGCTAAACGAGGAAGGTAACTTCCCAGTTTACTTCCAGCAAGATGGAGCTCCACCTCATTATGGTCTTCACGTGCGTCGGTATTTGGATGCAGTTTCCGGATGCTTGGATTGGTCGGCGTGGTCCTGTGGAGTGGCCTCCCAGATCCCCAGATCTCACTCCCCTTGATTTCTATCTTTGGGGGCACTTGAAGGCCATGGTGTATCAGGAAAAGATACGAGACATAAATCATCTAAAGGAACGTATCACCAACGCCATTACAAGCATAACGTCAACTGTGCTAATGCGTGTTCATCAACAGTGGGGAACAAGTATTGAAATGTGTTTTCAAAACAATGGCAACCATGTAGAGCATATTATATAAATAAAAATGGTTGTCCATAAAAAAGCTTATTTTTCCTATGTATGGAAACTTACGGCCCACCCTGTATATATATATATATATATATATATATATGGAAGTGTTTTCCACGAGAAAATAAATTTGTTAAAATTTAAAGATTATCATTCTTTGTATAAATTAACATATTAATCCTTTAAAAGAATATTATTCTGTTCATCTAAATTAAAATATGATTGTTACATTTTAATTTTGTATAAAGTGTCTCAATGCCAGTGGAAAGCTTGGCGCCCTTTTTCTTAACCCTAACGAAAACAGTCTTGCCACGTCTAATCTTAACAGAGATTCCCAAATTGTAAATGTTCTTTTCAATTATTATAAATCACATAAAAGAGTTAAGTGTAGAACGACAATTGTATAAATTCTTTTGCTAATATCCAATTATACCAATTCTCTTGTGAATATCATTATTAGAGTAAGATTTTGCAAGTTTAATAGTCTTCTGTAACACGTGGCAACCATGAGTGTTTCTCCAGGACAAAAGGGAGCCCCTTGACCTTGAGGAAGGCAACATGCTTTGTCAGTCTAACGCTCGCCTCATCTTCCGACAGAGGGAGTAAAGTGTTCCGCCCGTAGGCCAGCCGGGTTTGGCTGGACCCCTCAGCTTATTTAAATGTAATCAGTTGTTGTAACTCTCTATCAAGTGTTGTGTAAAGAATTTCATTTCTAATATTCTGTGCAAATAAAGAACTGATAAAGGGTGATGCGTCATTTATATCCTTTCAACGGAGAAAAACATTCCCTTCTCTCAACGGACTGAGAGAGAGCGGACGCCATAAACCGAAGGTATAAATTGTTGTCTTTCGTAATAGCCAGTCAGATTAATTAATTAAAACGGTACAAACTTCCTTGTTGCGAGGAAGCGACATACTGAGAATACACTAAAGGATAACAATGTCATATCCGACTATATATATATATATATATATATATATATGGTAGACTGGTAGAGTTTGAGGGAAAGAACGAAGAATCCAGAGTTACTCTATCAGTGTAACCGATTCAAATGCATATATACCTTGTTAACTTTGTTTGGGTTCCGTGCGTCGGTCTTTCTTCACACGAAGGTCAAGCTGGTGGCCCCGCCTCTTGTCCTTGCTTGGTGGAGGAGCGAGTTGCTCTTGCGCTTTCCATCGTACATAGCCAGGTACACCCGGCTCATCTGGTACCGTCCTGAGCCAGGCATCTAGTCTTCTCTTGAAGACTTCAACTTCGACCCCTGTAATGTTTCTGAGGTCCTTTGGAAGCTGGTTGAAAATTATTGGTCCCCTGACAACCAAGCTATTTTCCTTTAGAGTTGAGGAGGTCCCTTGTCGGGCCTTTAATTTGGGAACACTACACATTCTGCCTTCCCTATTTTCCAGCGTTGTCTGGATGGTAATTGCGTTTTGTTTGAGGTTTGGTACCAGTTTTTCGATAATTTTCCATATGTAGATTATGGTATACCTCTCCTTCTTTCCAGGGAGTACAGATTTAGTTTGCGTAGTCTTTCCCAGTAGTTGAGTTATTTGCAGCCATCAATCTTGGCTGTGAAATGTGTGTGCGTTTCTTCTAGTTTATTAATTTCTCCCTTTTTATATGGGGACGTCAAAACTGAGCAGTATTGAAGTTTTGTATGATCAGTGTTCTTAGCAGGGGAATCATTACTGTCTTGTCCCTCCTTTTGAACGTTCTTAGTACCTGTCCCGCGACTCTTTTTGCTTTGTTTATTGCTATCTGATTTTGTTTCTCGAATTTGGCATCATCGGTCATTATTACCCCCAAGTCGACCGCTTTCGTGCTTCTCTGTATTTCTTGCCTATCTGGAGCATAATATGCATTCTTTTTAAGTTCTTCATTTCTACCATATCTCAAGAGCTGAAATTTCTCGATGTTAAATGTCATATTATTGTATTCTGACCATTTATATATTTTGTTTGTCTCTCTGCAAGGCCTCTACTTCGTTTGGATCGCTGATTTTTCTGCTGATCTTCGTATTGTCTGCAAATGATGTTACTATACTGTTGCTGTTTACTCCACTGTCTATGTCTGTCAGCATGGTAATGAACAGGAGTGGGGCCAGCACTGTACCTTGTGGTACTGAGCTGCGTACTTCTGATTCTGATGGTGATACACTTTGAATTTTGACTACCTGTAGTCGATTTCTGAGGAAGTTGTAGATCCATTTTCCCACTTTGCCTGTTATCCCCATATGTTTCATTTTATGTGCTATTATACCATGATCGCATTTGTCGAAAGCTTTCGCAAAATCCATTTATATGACATCATAGTTTTCATTGCCTTCAAGTGCATCTAGGATATTGTTATAATGCTCTATGAGTTGTGATAGGCATGATCTTCCTGATCGAAATCCGCGTTGATTTTCGTTGAATCTTTCCAATGTCTCCAAGAAGTCAGATTTTCTTTGACTATTTTTTCAAAAATTTTGGTGAGGTGGGACGTCAAGGACACTGGTCTATAGTTCTTTGCTTGAGAACTATCTCCTTGATATATAGGGACTATATATATATATATATATATATATATATATATATGGTAGAGTTTGAGGGAAAGAACGAAGAATCCAGAGTTACTGCACAGTGTAACCGTTTCAAATGCACCTTTGCAAATAGCTAGCACACACTGTTGGAAGGGCAGACTCACCCCTATTTGTTAGAGAAAATTGAGGAAAAGATATTGGAAATTCCAAGTTTTAATATATTCATTAATCAGTTCTGTACATTCATTAGTTTTCACATTCTTCTTAACTATTATTGCATTATTCATTTGTTATATATATAATATATATATATATGTGGTAGTTTTGTGGTGAGAGGACCAAAACTGTTTAATCAGCTGCCCAAAGACCTAAGAAATACGAAGGGAGTTGCAGTGAACATCTTCAAAAGAAGACTAGACGCCTGGCTCAGAACAATCCCCGATGAGCCGGTTGTACCTGGCTATGTGAGGTGGAGAGCACAAGAAACCAACTCACTACTTCACCAGGCCAACTCGAGAGGAGGGGCGACAAGCTTGACCTTCGCGAAATGAGGAATCATCACGCGGAACCTTTGTAAGGTAAGGTTATATATATATATATATGTATACATATACATTTCCATTCGCTTGCTCTTAAAAATTGAAGGTAAAACTTAATAATAGTGGACGCTTTTTTTTTGTTTCATTTTAAAATGATCAATAAATTCCTTTTTTTTTTTATGCAGGAAGGAGGGACCAAAGGCGAATGCCCCCAGAAACGCGCGCACGCCCTTATACAGGAAGAAGAGAGCCAAAATCAAGGTCCAAGTTTTCGAGATTCTTGGACCCTTTGCATTTGAAAGATTGAAGGTTATAGACCTGGGGAAACATGGATTCAGGAAGACTGTTCCAGAGTTGATCGGTTCAGTAGATGAAAGATTGAAAACACTGATTTGCTCTTGCGTTAGAGAGCTAGAAAACAAAAGGGATTAGAATGTGTTGGAAGTCGGGTACTGCGTGTTCTCCTTAAAGGCGGAAGCAAGCAGTTAGTGTTCAAAAGAGCAGTGTCCGTTATAATAACGATATTAAAGAGAGAGAGAGGCATTATTGCGGCGGAGAGAGAGGGAATGAAGACGGTCAGTAAGAGGCGGGGAAATGATGAGACGAAAAGCCTTTGATTCCACCCAGTCAAGTAGAGATGTGTGGGTTCAGCCACCCGACACATGAGAAGCGTACTACATACGGGGGCGGAGAAGACCCCTGTACAGAGACCAACTGAGTGGAAGTGAAGAAACTGCAGAGTCGGTACAGCACACCTAACCACTTTAAAGCTGTTTTAAGAAGAGGGTACATGCGATCTTTCAGGAACGATCACGACAAAAGGAAACGCCAGAAATAAGAAGAGGAAGGATTGAGTTGTGTATTGTTGAAGGTAAGGAGGTAGGCGTGTGGAAGACTGTAACGAGTAGATGAAAGAACTGAGTTTTTGAGGCACTGAAAGCCACAAGGTTTTCTCTGCCCCAATCACAGACAGTAGAAAGATCAGAAGTCAGGTGTACTATAGTGGTCCCAAGTGAAGAATTGAGTCTGTTGAGAGGGACGCTTTGTGAAGCGGGTAGAGAAGTGATGGGTAGTCATCGGCATAGGAGTGGATAGGACAGGAAGTGCGATTTGATCGATTATTGATAAATAAAAGGAAACGAGTAGGTGACAGGACAGAGCCCTGAGGAACACCACTATTAATAGATTTTGGAGAAGAACAATGGCTATCTGCAACCACAGCTATAGATCGGGCAGATAGGAAATCAGAGATAAAGCACAGATAGAAGGATAGAAACTGAAGGAGGGCAGTTTGAAAAATAAGGATTTGTGCCAGACTCGATCAAAAGGTTTTGATATGTTCTAACGCAATAGAACAGGTTTCACCGAAATCCCGAAAGGAAGATGACCAAGCGTCCGAGATATGCAAGAAGATCGCCAGTACAGCATCCCTTACGGAACCCATACTGACAATCTGAAAGAAAATTGTGAGAAAAGAGGTGTTTAAGAATCTTCCTATTAAGGATAGATTCAAAAACTTTAGAAAGGCAAGAAATCAAAGCAATTGGACGATAGTTGGAGGGTTAAGAGCGGTCTCCCTTTGGAACAGGATGAATGAAAGCGAGCTTCCAACAGTAAGGAAAAGTACCAGGGTATCATCACAGAAGCACAGTTATTAAGAAAAGCAGGAGGGACACCATCAGGTCCGTACGCTTTCCTAGAGTTGAGCTCAGGTTGGGCAGAAAGAACATCTTTGGAAGAGATTCTAATTTCAGACACAATAAAGTCAGAGGGAGGAGAAGATGGAGGAACAGCACCAGAATCGTTCACGGTTGAGATGGAAGCGAAAGTTTTAGTGAAGAATTGAACTTTGTCAGGAGAAGAGACGGCAACTGAACCATTAAAATGGAAAAGAGGAGGGAATGGAGAGGAAGTAAAGTTGTTGAAGTTCTTAGCTAGATGCCAGATAGAGCGAGAAGAATTAGAATTGGATAGATTTTCACATTTTTGTCGGATGAAGGAATTTTTCTGCACGATTCCGGGCAGAAATATAAGCTGAGTGAGAGTCAGGAGTTGGATGACAAAAGTACCTTTAAGATTCCTCTCTGTTGCGGATAGCAAGAGAACAAGTAAAGTTAAATCAAGGTTTTTTTTGCATTAGTAGTAGAAATAGAATATGGAATGTACATCTCCATTCTCGAGAGAATCACTTCCATGATGAACTCAGCACACTGGAAAGGACTCCGGCCACGAAAGCAGTAATCATTCGATGGGAAATCACAGAAGTACTGCCTAAGGGCCTCCCAATCAGCGGCGCCAAAGTATAATATTGTGGTCGGAGGAGCCCAAGGAAGAGAAAAGTTTGGCAGAGTAAGAAGATGATAGGCCCAACATTCTAGATTTATTTCTTACCTATCTCCAAGGCGATCGGGGATACGAGTAGGGTGCTGTACAATCTGTTCAAGGTCATTTAGGACAGAAGAATTGTAAGCTAGTTTACCAGGGATTTTAGTGAAATAGGGGGAAAGCCAAAGTTGGTGGTGAACATTGAAATCTAAAATGGAGATTTAATAAAGGGAGAGCGGGATAGAATGTATTCCACTTTGAAAGTGAGGTATTCAAAGAATTTTGGATAGTCAGTAGAATTAGGAGAAAGGTAAACAGCGCAGATGTATTTAGTTTGAGATTGGCATGTAAATCGTAGCTAGAGGGTATAGAATTCAGAAGATTCGAGTTCGGGAATACGAGAACAAGTTAGGTCATTTTGTACTAGCGTGTAACGTCATTGGGCAAATTGTAGCGGATCAAGAGGCACATTTCAGGTTTTGTACAATTGATCTCCCTAAATTCAAAAATGAAAACAAAATTTTTTTGTGACAAGTGCAACACCTTTTTCGTAAGTGAAAATCGTGAAAATTGCTAGTTACCCATAACTTTTGGACACTTGCTTTCCTAGGGTTTGAGCTATCATTTGACCCCTTACAATGTACTGCTTTTCAGGAAAAATAGAAAAATTTATTTTTGGAATAAACATATACACTGTAGGTAGGTAGGTAGGTAGACTAGATAGTTTTATTTAGTAAATGATACATTAAAATCTTTATTTTTGAATGACGGCATAAAGTCACGGGATTTAAGTACTGCTCTAATGTAACCATCTCTTGAATCCTTTCCATACACTGCCCCAGACGCTTCGCTTCAGTTACCATCCAAACACAGCGTTCTACACCTTGGGAGTGACATGGTATCCGGACAACAAGGGGTTCTTCAGTGATCTTATCGAGTTGTTCGACAGAGAACTGCTTCGTGAGTGGTGGTTCTATTGTGCACTCCTCCACTGGTGGAAGTAAATCTTTCAAATTCTGAGCACTTTGTTTGATCTTTGGTGGCCGAAATTCTCTGACTTGCTGTTGAGCTGGTTTGGGAGCTCGTCGAATGGTCTTGATTACATCGATGGCCAATTTCCGGTTTGCTTGATCTGCATCTGCAAGCATTGCCAGTAGAACATTTTCAGGGTGAGCCCAATATGCATTTCTTTGGATCACAGGCCATGTGACAGTCTTGCTAGCTGGTGGCAGTAATCGTTGCAGCTTGATTTGCTCCAGGAAATGTTTTGGGCCATCTGTGCAACCACATGAGTCCATAGTGGCACACGACAAACTGTAAGTGAATACAGTTCATCACTTGGCTGCGTCATCGCGACATATAGCCGACAAATTCTGCTGGCAGTTGTAACCCATCTTGTATGGGAGATTGGTCCAGGCTTTTCTCGTAGAAGATCTTCATTAATGACACCAGTCCTTATCGCTTTCATCATTCTGTAGAGGTAGGCTTGGTCACGACTCAATTCAGTAAGGTCAACATCCGGGAGAGTGTGGCCATCAGCAATACATTGAATTCCTCTAGAGGAAAGTGGCAAACTTTCACATGTGGCCAAACC